>JAZHPH010000081.1:0-17234 GCA_037356405.1 Nasonia oneida
CACGCCCCCGAGCTCAATAATTTATTTTAAAAACTCCTCGGCACATCCAAGGAAGGCGAGCGAAGCGAGAATAAAATCTAAAACCAACGCGCTTTAACCCCACTATACTGCGCTCTCCGAGCTCAATTATTTATTTTAAAAACTCCTCGGCACATCGAAGGAAGGCGAGCGAAGCGAGAATAAAATCTAAAACCTATGCGTTTAGACCCAGCTACCCCATGCTCCCCGAGCTCAATCATTAATTTGTAAAGACACCTCGACACATCCAAGGAAGGCGAGCGAAGCGCGTATAAACCAAAAACCAAAGCGCTTAAACCCAGCTACCCCACGCTCCCCGAACTCAATAATTTATTTAATCAACACCTCGGCCCATCGGAGGAAGGCGATCGAAGCGAGAATAAGATCTAAACCCAAAGCGCTTAAACACAACTACACCGCGCCCCCGAGCTCAATAATTTATTTTAAAAACTCCTCGGCACATCGAAGGAAGGCGAGCGAAGCGAGAATAAAATCTAAAACCTATGCGTTTAGATCCAGCTACCCCATGCTCCCCGAGCTCAATCTTTAATTTGTAAAGACACCTCGACACATCCAAGGAAGGCGAGCGAAGCGCGTATAAACCAAAAACCAAAGCGCTTAAACCTAGCTACCCCACGCTCCCCGAACTCAATAATTTATTTAATCAACACCTCGGCCCATCGGAGGAAGGCGATCGAAGCGAGAATAAGATCTAAACCCAAAGCGCTTAAACACAACTACACCGCGCTCTATGAGCTCAATTATTTATTTTAAAAACTCCTCGGCACATCGGAGGTAGGCGAGCGAAGCGAGAATAAAATCTAAAACTATAGCGCTTAAACCCAACTACACCACGCTCCCTAAATTCAATAATTTATTTAATCAACTCCTCGGTACATCGAAGGAAGGCGAGCGAAGCAAGTATAAAATCTAAAACCGATGTGCTTAGACCCATCTACCCCATGCTCTCCGAGCTCAATCATTAATTTGTAAAAACACCTCGGCACATCCAAGGAAGGCGAGCGAATTGCGTATAAACCAAAAACCGAAGCGCTTAAACCCAGCTACCCCACGCTCCCTGAACTCAATAATTTATTTAATCAACACCTCGGCACATCGAAGGAAGGCGAGCGAAGCGCATATAAACCAAAAACCAAAGCGCTTAAACCCAACTATACCGCGCTATCCGGGCTCAATTATTTATTTTAAAAACTCCTCGGCACATCGGAGGAAGGCGAGCGAAGCGAGAATAAAATCTAAAACCATAGTGCTTAAACCCAACTACCCCACGCTCCCCGAACTCAATAATTTATTTAATCAACACCTCGGCACATCGGAGGAAGGCGAGCGAAGCAAGTATAAAATTTAAAACCTATGCGTTTAGACCCAGCTACCCCATGCTCCCCGAGCTCAATCATTAATTTGTAAAAACACCTCGACACATCCAAGGAAGGCGAGCGAAGCGCGTATAAACCAAAAACCAAAGCGCTTAAATCCAGCTACCCCACGCTCCCCGAACTCAATAATTTATTTAATCAACACTTCGGCACATCGGAGGAAGGCGAGCGAAGCGAGAATAAAATCTAAAACCAACGCGCTTTAACCCCACTATACCACGCTCCCCGAGCTCAATAATTTATTTTAAAAACTCCTCGGCACATCGGAGGAAGGCGAGCGAAGCGAGAATAAAATCTAAAACCAACGCGCTTTAACCCCACTATACCGCGCTCTCCGAGCTCAATTATTTATTTTAAAAACTCCTCGGCACATCGGAGGAAGGCGAGCGAAGCGAGAATAAAATCTAAAACCATAGTGCTTAAACCCAACTACACCACGCTCCCCGAGCTCAATAATTTATTCAATCAACACCTCGGCACATCGAAGGAAGGCGAGCGAAGCGAGAATAAAATCTAAAACCAAAGCGCTTAAACCCAGCTACCCCACGCTCCCTGAACTCAATAATTTATTTAATCAATACCTCGGCACATCGAAGGTAGGCGAGCGAAGCGAGCTACCCCAGGCACGACAAGTTCAGATAAAAAACATAAAATCTTAAACCCACCTACCCCTCGAATTGTCAGTTTCCGTACTTGGCACAGCGGAGGCAGGCGAGCAATTTCGAGAATTTTATCAAAAACATAAACTCTCAAACCCACCTACCCCACGGACTGCGTGTTTCCGTACTCGGCACAGCAGAGAAAAGCGAGCAATTGCGAGAATTATTGTATACAAGCATGTATACAATATGTTGTAATTGTCCAATAATTTGTACATGTACAAGCTATTGTAACCGACATAAGCCGCGTATTTCATATAAAATTCTCTTGGCGCGTGTATTGAAAATGAATGGATGCTTCAAATGAGTACTCTCAAATCATAGAATTTTGAAGAGTATGTTTACGTAACTTGTACATAATTTATTTTTCTAGAATAAAAAATGCGAGATTAAAATGACTGCGAAGCTGTAGTATTGCTGTAAACCTCGCTTGCCTTCCTCCGCTATGCCGAGTTCTGAATCTCGCAGTGCGAGGGGTAGGTATATTTTTGATTTACATGTTATCATCCCTCACGCCCGCCTTCCTTTGCTGTGTCGAGTACGTTAACTTGCAATGTTAGGGGTAGTAGGTTTAAGAGTTTATGTTTTTTATATAATCTTCGCACTTGTACGCCTTTCCCCGCTATGCCGAATACTGAAACTCGCCGTGAGAGAGGTACGGGGATTTTAATTTAAAATTAAATCATCCCTGTCGCCCGCCTTACTCCGTTGTGTCGAGTACGTATACTCGCAGTGCATGGGATAGATGGGTTTGAGAGTTTATGTTTTGTATATAATTCTCGCAATTGCTCGCCTTCCTCCGATGTGCCGAGGAGTTTTTTTAAATAAATTATTAAGCTCGGGGAGCGTGGTGTAGTTGGGTTTAAGCGCTTTTATACTATACTCGTTTCGCTCGCCTTCCTCCGATGTGCCGAGATGTAGTTTAAATAATTTATTGAGTTTGGAGAGCGTAGGTTAAATGGGTTTATTCATTTCGGTTTTAGATTAATTTTTTGCTTCCTTCCGCTTGCCTCACCTTCCTTTCGTTGTTTCGATGCATTGAAATTTACGGTGCGTAGAGTAAATGGCTTATCAGAGCATATGAAGTTGAGTCTAAAGCTTGCTGCATTTTGTTGCAAAATTGATATAAGTTTCATCGTCGGTTACTCCAAAATCCTTGTTAGTACGCAAGCTTTTGGCTCAACAAAAATAAATGACTGAATTTTGCAATGTATTCCGTATGAAGTTGTTATATGCATTATTTTACAAATCCGATAACAGATTTGTAATCAGAGACCCTAAAATCCCCGGGTAGTATATAGCTTTTTCACAATACTCTAGTTATGCAGTAATTCGCATCAACATAGTTGTTTAAACAAATGATTTTGTAAATCTGATATCATATTTGTAATCAGCGACCTCAAAACCCCCTTATAGTACATAGGTTAAAGCGTAATTTAAATATTTTACAATTCCAGTATATAGTGTAAAAGGGGCTTTATCCTTTTATTGCTTTATCCTTTATATTGTTGTTTAAACGTTTTGATTATTCTAATAATGTCTTAATAATTCATACTTTTTATATAGTTTATTTATTCAACCGTTTTCAACTGCCTGTAATGCCAAAATTAAAATTTTCTACGATTTCAATAATGCGATTTGGGTAAAAGTATGTAAAAAGTTCAATGAATGTTTATAACTGTTATTAATGTTAAAAAATTATTTTTTTACAGTGACTTTTATTCTTTTAGTACCTAATTAATTGCCGGATATTCAAAATTTAACTTAGGATTTAATATTTACGTTTTATGTTAGCAACTTGCTGTGCTTGGTGTGGATGGTTTTAGAAGATTTTAGTTTAGTATTATTTTTTCATTTGCATCTCGCTGTGCATGGGGTAGGTAGATATAAGTTTATGGGATATATTAATAATTACGTATGATCTTCAAATCTTGGGTAACTAGATTTAGTGCTTAGGGTTCTTGTTTTTTAGTTTTAGTTGACATTTTCTTATTTATCGGTGCAGCCATCAGTAATTCGAACATTTTCGAATTGATGCAGGGTCGCCCGATGGCTGACTTCAGGGGACAAAGCAGATCGCTTTTACCGCGTTGCCCCCTGAAATTGGCATTTGAGCGACCCTCCGTATAATCGTGACCCCAGCACTGGCCCAGAGCCCGTATAGTACTCTAGTACTTATACTTGCCATCTGGGGCTCTACCGCACCCCTTGATTTGTCACTTGATCTTCCAAAATTAATACATAGTCAAGATTTTGGTGACTCATTTTTTCTTTAATAATTGGTGATATTGTGAGCTCTTTGATAAGAGTCGAGTATCAATAGGCGGTTATCAGACAGTTCAAATGATTTGATATATTTCTGTAATGAGAAAGCAAGTGTTAGGAATACAGCGTACACCGCAATCATCCAGTAAAGGTATAGGAAGGGATAGCCCTCACCCGTCTGCCTGCCTGTGTCCATCGACGACTCACTCTAGGGATGCGCGATATTATAAAAAGTATCGATACTGCGTATCGATATGTATCAATGCACTAAATATCGATACGTGCAATATATTGGCATCCAAATATCGATATTACCTGTATCGAATGTATCGATACAATAACTTTAAAAAATTTTTTTCTTTTTAAAATCAACTAAAATTAAAAATTTGGAAATTCCTTCTACTATATCTTTATTATTTTATGATCAACATCTGATAATTACATGCTTAATTATAATTTACATCAATAATATATTAAATTTTTGTTTAACAAAATTATTTTCTTTTTCTGTAAATGCAATAAATAATCATTTTTCTTTAAGATTAACCTTTTAAAGGTGTCAGTCTTTTTTTGGCAATGATGATAAAAATAGAAGATGCTGCAGGTGTTTGGGACTCAGACTACTTCTATCTTCAGTCATAATTCTTCCAGCCTTTGAAAGTAATCTTTCTGAAGGAACAGAAGTGGCCATGATCACCATATACCGCTTGGCTATAAGGTAGACAGTGATGTTGAATTTTGATTCCAATATTCGATTGAACTTTCGTACATTCCAATCGTTGGTTGGTTTAAATAATATTTTAGTTCATCGTACAACTCTTCTTCATTTCTAGGTTTTCTAATTGAATTATTTTTCTGGACCAGCTCATGGTGCAAATCCCAAGAACTTTCCTCTTTCAAATCACACACTCTTTGCTGCGCTTGGAGTAATAGGGTTTAAACTTTAACATATATTTTAAGATTTTTGTATCGACAAACCGATATTGCCTTGGCTGTATCGATACACCGATGTATTACTACGCGAAATATCGATACAAAATATCGATATTTACCATCCGATATATCGATATTCATTTGTATCGATACAGTATCGCCCGTCCCTAACTCACTCTCGTCAGCGGCGTCGCCCAGCGCAGAACGCGTCTAAAGGTCCGAGACACATTTCTGTTAGTGCCACGTATATTGTGTTTCTGTGCAAATAAATCGGAACTGTATTGTTAATTGTCCAACGTGTCTACGCATAATCAACCCTTTTCTCTAAAATTCCCACAACCAAGCCCTTCTTGGACCTTTCTGACATACTTAAATCTCTGGTTTTAACACAAGAAGCTATTCTAAGCTATTTTTTCACACGATTTTAATGAATGCGATTTAAAGACAGACTCGAATTTAAAGACATACTCTCTGAATGTATCTCTGAGACTAAGTGCAAGAGAAAATACTAATTGAGGCAGCAAGGAGCTTTAAAATGATATGGGCAAGAGACAGCAAAGATAGATAACCAGTAGAATACATTCGATTATAGTTGAGTAATCAGTGTCAATTTGTATTTTGGTTTCATTAAAATTTGTATAATCTTTAAATTATGTACACTTATACTATCAATCTTGCAAGTGCAATAGTAAGAAATTTTAGCTCACATATTTTTAAGTAATGCATGATAATATTTAAAATAGTACAATGGTAGAAAGTCTCATTTTACGTTTACGAGAATTATTATTATTTAAAATATTAAACGTAATGCATAAGATAAACTTATTTATACAGTTTAAGGTGCAGTTTTTGTTTTATATTTTAAAGTGATTTTTTCTTAGACAGTGTAACGGGGTGAGACTTGACGTGAGAGGAGAAAATCACAAAAGGAGACGCCGGGACCGAGAATCGATCCGTCGTTCCTAGAGATAGTTTGAATTAATTTTTATTTTCAAATGATAGAAATAATATTAATACTTATTGTGCATTGCAGCTATCTACATCCGAATTTATGAAGGAGTCACCGGACTGGAAGTATGCAACCTTGAATTAATTGAAAAAACATAAGAACATCCATCTACATTGTTCTAGGATTTCAGGATTAAATTTCAGGTAAGTTGCGGGCATTCTAAAATGATAATGATGATTTTAATATAATTTTGGAAATTTCAGAGATGAATATTTCAATATTTTTATTTTTAAATCAATTTAGAATCCTTTTTTACAGCTTTGATAAACCATCTTTAATTTTGCGTTTTAATAAGAAAATAGTACTCAATGATTTGTGATGTTATATTTCGGGATAGTAATAATTGTTTGAGTTCAACTGATACCTAACAAAGCAATGGTCGAGGTGTCCCTTTATGAATTAATTGTTATAGCGTTTAACTGATAGAAGTAGTATATATTTTAATATTTATCTGATAGAATTATTAGTTAAACATATATGTTATATAACTTTTGTTGCCTTTATTTTCAGAAATAAAGAGCAGTTAAGTCTCATATTGCCCAATCTTCTTCTTGAACATCATAAAACATCATCGACGCAGGGAATTGGTTTATTTTTGTCTAATCATTGGAAATTTATGAACTTACAGAAGACGAGCATTCGAGCTCTTTACCTGGCCTTTACTTGCCTCCTGTTTCAGATAAGTACTTTGACTTTTTACTAACAAACAGAACTAAAATATTTTATAGACCTTAAACTCGCCAGGAGTAGAAAAATAGGTACTCTAAAAAAGACACGTTAATCATTTTCTCCATCCTCTGATTGGCTATTCTTTTGAGCACGTCTGAACAATCCGTACCTTTAATATCGGAAATAATACTACCTCTGTTTTGCTCCTAACTTCTAAGAAATTAGCTTCATTTTCGACTTTAAAAAACTATAACCAATAGTTTTTATCGCTATACTATCTGTGCCCGGAAGCGAGTAACCGGAGCGAAAACTGGTATTAAAAAAGTCACGTTATATATATATATATATATATATATTATAAGTGCTCGGTGAAACCACTGACTGTCGCAGTCAAGATGCTGTTTATTGAGAAGACCTGCAGTTGTAGGTAACCATACTTGTTATTCCTTAGAATATTGCAGTCTCAAAGACAAGCAAGCTTGTTTATATACGCGCTTTAGAATTCATCGTTTGCCCTGCGTGCCTTATAATCACGGAGGACACGTAGCTATACTTACCTATGTTCTCTCGCTTCTGGGGCCTTATTCACTAAGGTGTATCGCCACGATATAGAGTCTTATGGTGTCAATGAAGCTTCCTCATTGGTCAAAACAGGTATATCCACGTATATCGTCCTCGATAAACGTTAGTGAATAAAGCCCCTGCCCTTTATTTGTCCACCCTTGATATGTGAATCAATATTGTGCCGACTTGGTCGCGCGGAAGTATAGTCTATTTAATTGTAGATGGCCATTCAGTAAAGAAATACCTGCATTTCTGTCTCGCTACGTCGATTACACCTAAAGTTTCTTCATTTCTCGACGAGCCTTTTGCAAGTCGTTGGCAGTATGTTTGTTTCGTTTGCTCGTTAAAGTGCGTCTGAGCGACGACGACTCTCTTAAGGTGAAATGCAGCGACGATTTCCTGCGTTTGTACAATTACTTAGACACATATTTTGCACATAAAAGACTGAAACTAAAGTTCGTTGCCGTCATCGTCTACAGTTTGAGGGTAGCTTTTAACGATGTTTGAATAACACTCAATGTGGTATGACCGTATACTAGTACGATCAAGTGTTTTAGACAGTTGCGAGTATTTAATTGTTTTGAAATTTCGAGGAAACGTTATTCAGTCATGCACACTTTGTTCTTATTCGAAGCTTATACATATAGCATGGTTTATTAAAAATATCGATCTATATGTATGAAACCAAACCGTAAGATAAAAAGTACCGTTTGAGATGCAGAAGCCATGCACTCTCTCTCTCTCTCTCTCTCTCTCTCTCTCTCTCTCTCTCTCTGTGAGTCAGCATCAACGAACTATTTTTCGAGATGTCTCTCTGCACAAACAAATGTTTCGCTGCGTTTATTGCAATTGTTAGACGAAGGTGAACGGTCACGATGAGCTTGTTTAGGGTTTTCTACGAATATGCAGAAATAACGTTTGCTCAGCTTCGCGAAGGCGCACACAGCTAGCTGTTTATAGTTAATCGTTTTGCGGAAAAGCCAGGCTTTTTTCCCAGTCTCGCGTTTTCTCAATGATGCGCCTGCAGAGGCCCACGAGTACAGCTATATGCATGCGCTGAGAATAATAAGCGTAAGCGGTCGCGGCGACGGCCCTTATCGGCCGCCCTGTCTCATTTTCCGCGAGCAAATGTTTTACTGCTTGCAGCGCACTTTAGCTGGCCGTAATAGGGTGAGAGGGAGGCAAAGATGCATATCTTCGCGCTGCTTCGGCCACGAATTAGCCATTTATCGCGCATCGTGGCGGAGAGCCCGTCTCGGCCCCCTTTCCTTTGTATCAGTGCACAACTCATTAGATGTAAAATGATGTTGCCAAGGTCTACTTTCAAAATCAAAACGTAACACACATCATCTTGTTTTCATCTCACTCGGTTTTCTGCATGTACAACTGAAAATCACACCTCGACGGGGGCCGGGTGCCTCGCTCGACGTCGGGGGCACTTGAGCTCGCCATAATAGTGGAAAATTCGAGAGGGAATTAAGTACGCGTGCATTTGTCTATGTATATGTGGATGCAGCATCGAGTCTCGAGCGAGCAACTCCTCTCGAGGCGTTCTGATCTTCCCGTTCACACTCCGACGGCCGGCCCCAATCAAGACTTGTCACCTCTGTTTTCACCCCCATACCGAGAAAAATATCAAAATTTCGGACGCATTTAGTCAGCCATAATATTATCGTTATTGTGGCTTACATGCGCGGCTTAGCAACATTAGTTTACTCTCCATTTGCAGTAAGGTTTGCTCGAGATCGGGAAAATACTCAATCATCGGTATACCGTGCGCGAAAATCTTGCGTTCCCGGAAAAAATTTCATTTGCTTTACTCTATATCGAAAAAAAATTCATAACGGAGTCAGATATGTACCTGGCGTTCGTTCGTGCCGAAGTCGAGTAGAGCGAATTTTCCAATAAAAAAGTGAACCTAGTACGTTATGCATACGGATGCCCATGCACTGTCTATAAGTTATGAGTTTGAAAAATAAATGTAGCTTCGCTTATGGGCGGCTGAGTCTTTTATTTGCGCGCGAGAATCGCCTGCACTTGTTATTGAAATAAGTCTCAGCGCAGCGCACCATCGTCATATATAATAAATACTTGTATAGTTTTTGAAAATGTTCATCAAGTCATCTTTTTATTTCAGGCTTTGCCGGCGCCGCTGATGCTGCCCACGAGAAAAAGCCAGCAAAGATTTGAAGAAAGGAGGAAAAAAGAAGGTTGCTCCGCAGGCAGGCCGTAGGGGTCAAGTGTCAATTACTGCGAATTTACCTTATGCCAATGCACGCAGCGGCGTTCCGAGGAAAAAGGAGAGTCAAGAAGAGTATATGCGGTGCCGCGCACGGTCGCGGCTGTACCGCTGTACGCGAAGGCGTGTGCGCAGCTGAGAGTGCAAGGGACTCTCTTCCTCTCGCGTAACTTATAATGCGAAAGAGCCTGCAGGTTAAACGAGCAGGAAGAAAAAGAAGGTGCGATCGTCGCACGGCACATCGTTCGTCATTTCGAATCTCGCGGCGGGATAGAGAGCTCGCGGGGAGGAGGAGGAGGAGGCTGTATGCGGGGGGAAGCAATCTGCAAATATTCGCGGGGTAGCGCGCGCGAGTCGGGAATGAGAAAGAGACTCGTCACTCGGCGCGAATACCCCGCAGCGAGGCTCAAACCGGTATATCCATATACATAAGTAGTAGTGAGGGACCCTGTTGCAGCCTCTATTATGCTTCTTGTGTGTGTGTGTGTGTGCATATATCTATATATATATATATATATATATATATATATATATATATATATATATGCGCGGATGATCTATGGTCACGATGACCTTCCGTGACTCGAGCGAAGCGGCATCCCCCTCCCCCCTCTCTCTCTCTTTCTCTCTCTCTCTCTCTCTCTCTCTCTCTCTCTCGCTCTCTCTCGCTCTCTCGCTCTCTTCTCCGCGCTAAACAATATATCGGGGGAAGGCTTGAGATGGACGACCGGGAATCGAGAGATAAACAAAGAGAGCGAGCTGCGCGGGCGCGTGGGTCTGGCCGCATATATCTTATATAATATAAGCGCATGCACGGCTCTGCTCTTCCAAAGTTTGAGCGACACTTGGCCTTCATACTCCCTGTGATGCGTCCGATGCTCTTTTCGTCGCAGGCTCGCCGAGAGAGCCGAGTCGAAAGTTCGCGGATTTATTGGCTGAGCTGCTAGTTTGCGACATTGAAATTTTACATCCCTCTCTTGTCTTTTTGCCACGGAGACTTTATCCGTTAATCGGTTATCCGGTGTAACGCGATTTCGCAATTGTCAGCCAAGTAATTGTGACGCGTCGAAATCATGGAAAACAAGGTTCCCGTCTATTTCAATTATGCAGAGTCAATGTACACGTCTTCCGATATTACTTGATTAATCCAGAGTTGGGAGCGACGAGTCGTTAGCCGTCCCCGCACGTCCTCAAAGGCGTAATGAACAGCCGCGATGACCTACTTGCAATAACTTCCATAATGATTTCACCGCGAGGAGCTGGGACAGTTTAATATAGAACAAATAAATACCGGAGATTTATCATTTTTATTGCGATCTTTCTTCCTCTCTCGCTCACGTTCGATATAAGCTTGCAGTAATCCTTAATAATGCCGGCGCGATATTTTACGATTGGCTTTTGCATATCTACCTGCTGGCAGTGTAAAAGCGGCAGATAAATAATAAGCTACCTGTGCGCGCAAGAGAGACAGCGACGCGCGGTTCACAAAAACGTCTTGCCAACAATTCCGCATAAGTCAGCAGGAGATATCCAGGCATCCAGCGTACGTATATATGTGCAGGATGTATAAGCTGCACACAGAGGCGACGCGCGCATAGAATGCCGGCTTGACGAATTTAAGACTGCGATCCACAAAGGGGTTAAGGTGCCATAGTGTATAACCCGCGGCAGAGCCAGCGCCGCCGGCGAGCCAAGGCCAGACAGACGTCGAGCGGCGGAGAGAGAGAGAGAGAGAGAGAGAGAGAGAGGGTGGGAAGGAGACATAGGAAATGTGCAAGCGGCGGCGGTGGCGACGCAAAAAAGAAGAAATCACGCGAGGGAGCTGCGCCAGGAGAGGGAAAAGGTTAAATAAAGGGAAGACGAGACAGCTACAGGACACGAGCTACACACACGCGCGGCTCGCGCGAACCATTGAGGTGTCCGTCCGTGAGTAATGTCGCGATAAATTATCGCCGAGCGAGACTCTTAGTTCTTTCTCTCTTTCTCTCTCCACACCGCGTCCTCGGCGCGCTCGCGGACCCAAAGGAACCTTCTCTCATTCTCTCTCCTTATTTGCCTGCCTCTCTCTCTCTCTCTTCCTCCCTCCGCCTGTTTGATACTGCGTACGCACACATGCCGCGCTCCTGTACTTGCGGAGCTTCTTCTCCTCTGCTGCATTTTGTTGCTCCCCCCCTCTCTCTTTTTCCTTAAGTTTATTCGCGCTCATCCTTTTGCGCATCCGCGCTTACATCGCCTCGTCGTCCACGTCTCTTCCTCCCGAGTGCGCTTGTCCTGTCGTCTGCCTATAGTCTATTATTATTCTCCTCTTCTTCCTACGATACGCTGTGAGCTGCTACTTTGACTACCCCTACGACTGTACACAGAAATGAAGCGCCGTAAGCTACGCGAAGAAGAGACAAAGATATTCGCGCGAACGTATTTTTTAAGAATCAGTAGAGCCCGCGAGTGATCCTGTGCGCGCATAGTGGAGAATCGGCGAAGCCCGATGAGGTATTAGGGATTACCCCTGTGGTGGCAGAGTAGCTCATTTTTCGCCGCGGGAGTCGCAGTCACACTGTCGGATGACTTAGGAGCTTCGCTTTATCGCTTCTGCTCTTGCCGCTGCTGGTTGGACTAGCTGCTTCGTTATTTTTGCTGATTAGGACTCGGCCTCTCAGGGTGACGATTCTGCATTATCTTCCTAAAATAAAACTTGATTTTGCTCGGCTCTAATGGACTCTGCGCATTTGTTACGTCCACAAAACGCGTCGGTGTATCCATCGTTGCATCTATCATCGATTCTGTGACTATTATTGCGCATCAATACCAATGATATATTACAAATCATCAACTCGAGTTACACGCCCAATGCGTCATCAAATTTAATAGATTGATAATAAATATGCACAGGCGACTCATTGGCAGTAAAATTATTCTCTCGCGATGCGCAATACTTTGTCATTACAGCTGCGAGCTTTCGAATTGTTCATCGATACACGAGCCACAATAAGCGAATTTCAGGAATGAGCGATCGCTTGCGCATACAATTGACGTAAATGATATTTTTCATACCTCCGCAGCGAGCGAATGCGCGCATCACAATGGTCTCCGTATGCGCTATCTCACTGGTATCGTAGATAAATTAAAATTCCATGAGCCGCGCGCTCGCTCTCTCCACCACCCGCTCAATGTATTATGAAAGCATATGAGTAAGGCGCGACGTTTATAACGCGGCGCAGTAAAGCTGCGTTTTTGTACGTAGAAGAATCTCTCAAGTATCACGCCACTTGCCTTTGTCGCACTTAACTTTATCGCTACTCCGCTCGCGGCGTAATTGGGCCTTTTGAGCTGCAGCTCTGAGAAATCCGAGCCAGCGGTGGTCCTGATCAATCAACGCGCCTCTCTTCCCCCGTTGATCTTTATCTCTCATTCGCCGCGCGAGTTTTCTCTCTCTCTCTCTCTCTCTCTCTCTCTCTCTCTCTCTCTCTCTCTCTCATTCTCGCCGCCCGTGCCGGTACAGGATTATTCATTTTTCTGATACGGAGGGTATTTCTTATATTATGCTTTGCGACACAAAAGCCGCGCAATCGAATGTATACTTCTATATTATATATGTATGCACGTGCGCAGCATCTGCATAGCGGCCGTATATAAGGAATGTGTGTCAAGAAAAGCACACAATCCCGACTTTTATTGATGATCGCTCTCAGCTCTCTGAAGAGGCCCGCGATCTCATCGTCGAATTATTTAAATTGAATTGTCGAGATTGTATGCGCTCGAATTATAATAGCAGCGAGAGTTGTATTACGCGAGAGAACCGTTTTATGAAAATGATGGGTATAGGTGCATATTAAAGTTAAGCTAGCAACATAAAGCGTTTTGAATACTGTTGCTGCTTGCGAAGGAGTAGAGTAGGTGCAGTACTTATAGAAATCGATGGAAAAATTCCAAGATATTACGTGCGCATATTGTATTCGAGTAGTAATTTACTTGTTTACCCTAGAAAAGCAAAAATGCTTTCATCTCGTCGAAAAATACACAGCTGTAAGTACAGGGAGAAACGAGAAAGATAAGAGTGCCGGCGGGGCGCGCGCGCGCGGAGGAGGAGGAAAAAGAAAGACGATTCCCACTCGAACAAATCCCATTAAGAAAGATGTAGGCTGCGATTCCTTTTGCGGAGGAATCAATTTTCTTCGACTCTCTATATAGATGATTTCGTTTCGTTATTTGTAGGTATCTCGCTTCCGCTGTCCATGCGGCAATCAAGGCTGAATTATTGAAAAAATACGCGCGTCGCTCGAAAACGAGCCGCTATTACGTCTCTGTATATTAAATTGATTATTGTTTCCAGAGTCCTTGAACAATGGAAAATTCACTTTATCGACGATATAATCATCAGGCAAAATCTCTCTCTCTCTCTCTCTCTCTCTCTCATCACTCCACAATGAAGCTGCCACACATACATTTCATCCCATCACGTCCGCCATCAAGCTCATCCGCCGTGTCTTCATCGGGTTCTAAGGTATCTCTGTCTGAAGGTCTAAGGGTCTGTCATTTTAATGCGAACTCTCTCACGGGTCACATTGAGATGATCAGGCTCTTTTTATCCACTCGCTCTTTATTCCACGTAATAGCTGTTACTGAGACCTGGCTAAGCGAGAAGGTGACATCCAGCCCTTCGCTGGACGATTACCTGCTCTACAGACGAGACAGAAACAGAAACGGTGGAGGTGTGGCCCTCTATATACACAAATCTCTGACGGTTAGTGTTATTTCATCATCCGACGGTGAATGGTCCGGCAAGCCAGGCAAGCCTGAATACCTCTTTTGTGAGATATCGGCCAAGGGAGTTTCTCCCATCTTCGTGGGGGTTGTGTATCGTCCACCTCATGCTCCTTTTTTCCAAGGCTCTAACTTTATTAACGAACTAACAACTCACATGCACAACTACTCCACGAAGGTTATAATGGGGGACTTTAACTCTGACCAACTATCCTCATCTGAAGATGCCAATTTCATCAGGGCCTTCATTGATGAGAACTCTCTTTCGTCCGTTCCCTATGGTGCCACGCACCATAAACAGGGTTCTGACACCTGGCTTGATCTGTACCTAATCGACGAGCAGGATCGCCTGCAGTCATACTGGAAGACAGACGCACCTTTCATCAACGGACACGACCTTATCACGGCCACTCTCGACGTACAGATTCCACGCTACGTACCAAATACATACTCATACAGAAACTTTAAAGGAATCAGCGCTGAGAAGCTGAGAGACTTTCTTAGCGAATGTGACTGGTCATCTATCACCACTTCATCACTTGACGACTGCATATCTTTACTTAACGCTAACCTTACTAACGCCATCAACCACCTCGCTCCATTGCGGACTGTGACACCAGGACGACAACGTCACCCGCGGTACACTGCGGCTCTTCGTGGCCTTGTATCCGAGAGCAATAGACTTTACAGGCGTTTCAGGGACTCCAGGCTCGAATCAGATCGACGCGTTTACAGATTAGCTAGAGACTATGCTCACAAACAAGTCGAGGAGGCCAGGCTGAATTATTACTATTCACGCCTGTCCACCTTGACCGATATTGCTGAGATCTGGAAAGAGCTGGAGAAACTTGGAATTTCTGCCACCAAGGCCCTTTACCATCTAGATTTACCACAGATGAACTCAACACGCATTTCAGCGCGATCTCAAATGATCCGCTGGCTCCTGCTGTTGAGGATTATCTTGTTACCCTGGAAAGTCTTGACCTCCCGGAACATTTCGAATTCAAACCTATAACGGAATCGGACGTGTTGGCTGCGGTGTCGCACTTTGACACTCAGGCCAGGGGGAGCGACGGCATCCCACAGGTTGTCATCTCAAAAGCATTGCCGGTTCTTGCTCCCTCACTAAGTCATATTTTCAACCTGTCCCTTAGCGAACCCTGCTTCCCATCTGCCTGGAAATTGTCACTTGTGCGCGCACTCAACAAAGTCAGTTCACCAACAGCCCTGACTGATTACCGTCCGATTTCAGTTCTCTGCTTTTTTCCAAGGCTCTGGAGTGGCTAGTGCACAGGCAAGTCTCAGAATACCTTGAATCAAGGATATTACTAGATAACCTTCAAACAGGCTTCCGCACTGGTCACAGCACTCAGTCTGGCCTAATTAAGCTAACTGATGATGCCAGAGCTGGGATAAACAAAAAGAAAGTAACACTACTCCTTCTCTTTGGCTTTAGCAAGGCGTTTGACACAGTGTGTCACGTCAGGCTCCTGAGAAAGCTATCCACCTTTGGCTTCTCAAAGCAAGTTATCCGCTGGTTTGCCTCCTACCTCTCTGGTAGAGAGCAGGCCGTCGTTGGTGACAATAACGAACGTTCTTCCCCTCGGCGTCTCAACATCGGCGTCCCGCAGGGGTCCGTTCTGGGTCCCCTGCTGTTTGCATTGTACATCAATGACATCGGTTTCTGCCTTGATGCCACCTCGAAGAGCTCGATTCTTTATCAAACAAGATGAGTGCCAATGCTGAGAGGATTACTGGTTGGGCTGCACAGAATAAGCTAAAACTTAATGTTGCTAAAACTAAAGCAATTGTCCTGGGCTCTCCCTACTACATAAACGCATTACCCTCAACAGCTAACACTTTCATTAACATAGGGGGTGCCCAGGTCAGCTTTGAATCTTCCGTGCGTAATCTGGGATTGGTGCTCGACTCTAAGCTTACGTGGAGGGAGCATATTACACAAGTGTGTAAGCGTGCTCACACGCTAATGTACAGGCTTTACTTTTTCAGGAAAAGCACCAATCTCAGGTTGCGCAAGCACTTAGTGCAGGTCCTCCTGTTTCCTCTTATAGACTATTGTTCTCTCGTATACTGTGACCTGACGCAGGAACTCGACCTAAAACTTCAGAGGCTCGTGAATACAGGAATTCGGTACATCTATGGTGTAAGAAGAGATGAGCACATCTCCCCATACAGGCGGGAGTTGCAGTGGCTAACCACTGCCGGACGCAGGAAGTATTTCACTGCTTGTTTCCTAAGAAAAATGTTTAACACAGCCGTACCATCATACGTACTGGCATACTTTGACTTCCGCGTGACACTTCGGCCTGTTAGGGGGGAGGTGATACCTCTGGATATTCCGACATTTGCGACGGAGGCGCTGAGGAACTCGTTTCATATCAGCGCCTCATACCTATGGAACAACCTACCATCTCACATTCGTAACACTACATCTGTCTCAGGTTTCAAGATACTAGCTAAAGAGCACTTTCTTGAGCTTGAAAATACAAATACAAACACTTGAATCTCTTGTACATATTCACGCAAACGCACACACTCACACACTCTCGCTTAACCCATCTTCACATTATCATACTATCACAATACACATTTTTGCTGTACTACTATTTCCTTCTGTATACAATTTATCGTACAACATATTGTACGCCAAATAAATCTAATAAATCTAAAATCTCTCTCTCTCTCTCTCTCTCTCTCTC
>JAZHPH010000081.1:17342-75723 GCA_037356405.1 Nasonia oneida
GAGAGAGAGAGAGAGAGAGAGAGAGAGAGAGAAAGAGAGAGAGAGTGAGCTGCGCTGAGCGGGGCGAGGGGGAGACGGGGTTAGAGGAAGGAAGGAAGGTGCGCGCTTGCCGCCGTCAGATGGGGTTATGCTCGAGGAGAAACACAATGGCAATAACCGAGGGAATGAGTGCGCGGAGGCTATATAAAGCCAATCAAATCCCAACAATTATCGGAGCCGCACTTGATCCAGTTTGCGCTCGTCGGCGAAAGACCGTGTGGGTGAGAGGAGGGAGAGAAGCGGCGTGTACATCAGTCGCTTGAAATTGCTGTATGCGAGCCCGGAATTGCATTATTAAAATCTAATCTGCGTGCACTGCGCCGCTAACTTTGCGTGCCGTCCGCAACCGTCTCTATTGTTTTTAGGCCGGCGTACGCGCGCGCTGTAACTCGCTACACCTATACCTCACGAAGACGGGATGGAGGGGGCAGTCGAATAATGCTATGCTACGTGGGATGCAGGAGGCCCGCTCGAGCGCCGCGCCGATTGCTCTTATCGTTTATTTAGCTCACACGAGGAAGCTGGGAGCGCGCGATGCTCAACGCCAGAAGGGGAGCGACAGGGATGACGCAAACTTTGATTCTCACTCGCTGTCGCCGTTGCAAAACTCTAGACGAGAAACAATTTTAATGTAACGGTGTATCATGTCATGTAAACGAGCGCAGATTTTCATTTCGGCCGTTACTCGAGATTCGTTCAATTTAATATGTTGAAAAAACTCAGATCGAATATATACGGTGGATAACTATCATAATTAGCACAACTCAAATTGTTTGCTTTCATTTTTTTTTCAGTTAAGTCCTTTTTGTACAAGGTAAACGGCAAAAATGGAGTTGTGCTATAGTCTCCACAAGAAGCAACTGGTTAAAGTTGTATTCGGTATAGCTTTATACAAATAATCTCATAAATTTCTTTATACACGTACCGCGTATAAATAAACGATTGATGATTAATTTTTTTTCTTCGAAATAGGACACAAAACGTAGGAAATACGAATAACAATGAAAATTCAAAGTCCTTGATATGTATATAATAGTATGTGGTAGTGTATCTCCTTGAACGAAGCTCTGTAAGTAGGAGTAGTTGTGCATGCTTATGAGATCTGCAATGATGTAGGCTGTTTACGCAATTATTTTGCTTGATAAATTATATTAAGGTGATTGGGGAAGACAATTTTGAGATCCACGCTTGCGCGATCCGTATGGTTTTTATTTCGACGTTCCTTCAGGCCATTATATCGTAATGTATCTGCTACGGAAACGGAATTTACACTTTAGTACGCTTTAATTTCGAATAAAATGTTCCATGTTTAGTATTCTATTATCTTATCAAATTGTCTGGATGATAATTATATATTAGGTACAAACTCATGATAATGATTTTCATACAGCAGTAGCGTATACTTTAATTTCCAAACCTTTTATATCAGAGCCAGCGATTATTGAGTAAGTAGAATTCAATTACTTATTAATTAATATAACCAATCTTCACATAAGAATTATCTAGACAGCATTGTTGCGAGTACATAATAGCTGCATCTCATGTTTGTAAGAATAATTCGCTAGTTTGCTTAAAAAACGCCTTTGCTGCTAAAAGTGCAGCTCTATGTCTTACACATGTATGGTATAGGGAAGGTTGTGCACGGACTCTTCGATCTTTATCTATTATAGGCATGATATATCACCGATGGCGAAAGGCCGAAGCCAGCAGCAGCAGCAGCAGCAGCAACCGAGAGGAGAAAAATCCGTTTAATAACGACTCTCATTGGACGGAGAGTTCCTTGTTAAGCCAAGATACGGCTTCTCCTTCAAAAGAGGATTACAATGTAAGCACGACGCACGTGCTCTCGTTTGGGACTCGGCAATTGTTAACGCGCGCGAGTAGGGATTTTTCATTTTTCTTTGTTTTTGCTCCTGCTGGCGTTTTATTCGCCATCGGCTTCAGCGCAACGAAAATTCGCGATAAAGATCACATTGTTCGAAATGAGCCCTGATGCGGATGCACTCTTCGCTTACCTTGCTTTCGCCCTGCTGATGGCTCTTCGTTATTATTTGTACGTTTTTTTCCGTTTTTTTTCTTTTTAATTGCAAGTAACGAAAATACTCGTTATCTGATGGCATTAAAATAAGGAAAAGCACTGTAAAAACGTTATATCAGTGAAAGATCGTTTCACAATTGTTTAAACTACCCGCCTTTCTCGTCTACTTTCATAATCAGCTCAGGCCTGCTATATCCCATATGTATAGGTATATACGGAGGATAAGTATTTACGCATTTGTCTACTCCAAACGCGATGATTTGGCATCAATCAGTTTAATGATCCGCGCGCTCGTGAAATGTACAATTTCGTTTCCACTTTTATTGATCACTTCTGCTACGTAACTAATTATGTGTCATTATTGTTCTCGATCTATGTCTACATTGTGAAATCAATTACGTCGCATAATAATACATCCCCCGCATTCGTGCTGCGGTCCAATGAGAAGGATCAATAGTTTAAAAAAATGCCCATTTTCCTCTTCGCCCTTCACTCTCCCACGTACGTCGACTCTTCCTAGTTTTTATTCATGCATTTACGAGAATGACGCTAGTGCACCAAAAAATTTTTAACTTACTCCGGGCGAACGCGGCATCGCAAAAATGACTGTCATTACGACGAGTCGCATAATTGCTTCCGGCGAGGCTCTCTATCTCTCTCGCACGGCGGGCGATAAAAATCGCGCTTAAAGAATGTAATCAGTTAATTGAAATAATTCAATTAACTCGATCCGACTGCAGTGCAGCCCCGCTCGGACCTTCACATACATGGGCATAGAGGTGTGTATACATAGGTACCTACATATATGTCTCTTTCTCGCGCGACGAAAACTCCAATTATACATTTTTCTGACTCGCTCGCTCGCTTGGAGATTAAAGCATTCGAATGACGTACGCCGGGCAATTATGTCTCGTCTAGACACGTATAGCGAAGACACTTATTTTTAATTAATACATACGACCGGCTCTTGAGCTTGTCCGAGCCTCACAGACATACCTGGAAGTCCTCAAAACTTGAGAGCACTCTCTGATATACTCTGGATTTTTAAAGGCAGTTCGACGACGCGTTACGATGAAATAAAAATATCCTGAAGAATGTATATTTTTCGTCTAGATCTGCACTCGCAGGGTTAAACATAAACTCCATTTTAATTGAACGTATTATTCGTGTAGCGCGAACATTATTTCGCAGGCTGAATAAAGTGCAGGGACGTCGCGCGGAGTTTGCAGCGGATTAAAATATTAAACGCGAAAATGTCCGAATGAGGCGCGCTAATGATATGCAATGCTCGATCAGCGCAGTCGCGATATATCGAGTTAGTCGTCTTGGCGTGGAGCAAGCCAAGTAAGTAAAATAATAAAACGGGAGAAAAGGAAAATTCAAGCCGAGGCGGGTGCCGAGCGAGGAAAAAGATTTCCGCACGAGCTCTCGCGCGCTCGTATGGAGCAGCCGTCGCGCTACTGGATGAGAACAAAAATCCGGCGATTTGCCGAACAAAGGTGTGTGACAAAGAGGCTGAAGAAGAATCGAGCTTTCCTCCGCAATCCCATCTGCGGAGGATCTCTGAAAGGTGTAGCCGGTATGCGCGAGACCGATAAGCATCGTATCGGCTGCCGCCGCGCTGTCTGGGAATCGCGTCAAAGCGCACTATACTGGGAGGTTCGAAAAAGAGAGGCCGGGCCCGTCGACTTCCTTTCATCCGCGCGCCCACGAGAGCCACCTCGATTTCCTCGAGCAAATCGACGCATGTATACAGGCGAAGCCGATCGTGTCCTTTTGCTACTCGGGACCGTTAAATCGCCGCCGCGAGCTGCCGTGCAGTAGAGATTGCGCGCGCGCCACAAAACAGTTCCGCCGTTTCAGATAAATAGAATTCTCAGGGTATCGAATGACTATTTATTTCGAATGGCTCTCTATCTCCGGCATTGTGAGGTGTCCCTTCTGCGCTCCCCTCGGCTCTCTCTCTCTCTCTCTCTCTCTCTCTCTCTCTCTCTCTCTCTCTCTCTTTTCTCGCTGTATGCGGAAAGATGTTATCGCGGGCAGGGGAGCGCGAGCGTCGAGCGATGCAATGAGAGATACCTCCGCTCTCTTCTCCTCGCCTCCTAGCGCTGGCTCATTCGCTCGCTCGGGCTACTCTAAACGCGGATCCCTTATAATATACGGAGAGAGAGGCTCGCGCGCTAACAATGTGTCGCATTCTTCTTATTTAAAGCCGATCCGTGCCGCTGATAATCTCGACAGAGTTGCAATTTGCTAGAGACGGGGAATCCGTCTCCCTTATAAATGTCTACCTCTCCTCCTTCCATATTATTCCAGCTCTGCTCTTTATGTTCTCGGCTTTCGCTGTTCGATTGATGCAATAACCGCATCGGGAGCGTTTTCGTGCGCCAGGGCCGTCGCCAGGAAGCTTGGCCCGTTTAAGTTTTGCGCGAGCTCGTGTTTTATACGCACGCGGAGCTACGTAGGTATAATGCCGATCAATAATAATCACGGCGCGATCGCTGCAGCTTTGCGATCCAGCCTCGAAGCGTCTGTGCAGCGGGCCAGCGGCGCGGCTGCAGGCTTTCTAATGAGTTCGCTCGGGGTGATTCGAGACTTCTGGCAGCAGCTGGATTTTTCTTTTCAAACGCCGGCCTTCCGTGATTCAGCGAGAAAAGCCAAGCCGCGCGGGCTCAAAATGGCAAACTTGCTTGCCCATTGTTTGCAAAATTTACCCTGGTTGCACGCCTGGATAATAGGGGGCATACCTACTGTGTAATGAGCTTTCGTAGCTAATAACGAATTTTCGAACTTGAATATTGAGCAGGCCGGAACCGCTTTGAGGAACATTTCGCAACATTGAAGGCTATTTGATTAAGAACAGTTATTATAGTAATTTCTCATGAATCCAGCTGATATATATTGAATCATATATGTCTTCCAAGACGAGCATGAAATATAATAACCATTCGAAGTGACGATATAAGACGTAATAAGTAGGTAGTAAAATAAAAGATCGTGGCCGGACAAAACGCGAATGTCAGATCGGTACGTCACTTACACTTATATTAGCGTTGGCCTCCGAGAGATCAAGATGTTCCGCTGAAACGTTCGCAGCGTACATGATATAATATGTTTGTCGTAAGGCCGCTAATGATATAGCAAATTGCGCTGGAATCGAGCCTGCAAAATTTCATTAATCTGTTGATAATGATTCTGTTAACATTTGTTGCCTGTGCACCCGGCGGGCCATTATTACACCTGACTCGTGCATACTCGGCATAACCTTCTATAGGGTTTTACTCGCGCGATATTCAATTAAAAATCCTCCGAAAACAAAGCGTAAATCTTCTAATTCTATTTTGATTTATTGGATGTTACGCTGTACAAACTGAATAAAATGTCGATTAAGCATATAAATCGCTTCTCAACGAGACGCGCAGCTTCGAGCGGCCGCGTAACATCAGCGCTCTAACGATAAATCATCGAAGAGTAGAGCCGGAGCACTTGGCGCAAATGCGAGCGCTTCATTGGCCGACAATACACCCCGCCGGTTTTATCCTAATTTGAGGCCGGTAAATTGCGTAAGTAGCCCTGGATTAAGCTGCGGTAAAAATATGCATTCGACCATTAGTCGACGAAAATTCATACGTTTCTTCACTAAATACGCATGTGTCTTATTTTCGACGCAACTATATATATAAATATATAAAATCAGGATAACGATTTCCGCTTGTAAAAAATTGGATGCGTTCATGGAAATCGAATGATTTCTGGAGCCAACGAGTCGGATCTCCTTCTGTGCACGTGTTTGTACAGCGAGAAACCGTAGGCGAGCGGTAAATCAGGTCGACGGCCCGTTTGTCACCAAAATCGTTGGCTGGATTATCCGTACTTTTTTCCTTCCGAGAAATTTTCACGCTTCTTTCATCTTCGTCGAAATGCAGCGCTATCGGAAAGCGTGTTTAAATAATTTATCATGATAAAGATGCATAACCGCAAAGTAGAGGCTGCGAAAGATAATTACAAACTTTTGAAAGAATTTCTATAACACAATAGCCTAATATTTTTAGCTCTCAATAATTATATGAAACATGCCGACGTGCAATATTTTACGATAGAGGAAAAAGGCCTTCACCGTAAGGTAATAATAGTCGCAAAAAGGTCAAAAAAATTAATTCTCGAAGGCCGATTGGACTAGCGACTTTTTTCCCGCACGTCCACGGCGCACAGTGATCGCATATTATCGATTCGACGAGAGCGACGACGGAAAAGAGGCTCGCGCGCGCACTCTATAATGAGCCGGCCTCGTATAAACAGGCTTGTTTGCTCGGCAATTTCAACAATAACACTTTGCAGCAGCCTCCCCCCATACATCAGTGCTCTAGGACAACAAGCAAAGAAGCGCGCGCGCGCGCGCGTCGCCCTCGATTTATTTATTTGTTTAAAGCTCGCTCGCCGGCCATTCGTCTTCGCTCCGCTCGCGCTTCCCCCGCTTTCTTCGCTCCTCGGACCGACCACCGACGGTCCGGGCCGCTGCACTAATTTCATTTTCTCCAACTTCCTCTCTCCGGGGCTGCATCGCGCGAGCGGTAAGTACACTGCCGGCAGTACACTCGCCCCTTTTATTTTTATTTCGTGTCCCAGGCGAAAGACAGCGTATAAGCAAGGGAGAGAGAGAGAGAGAGAGAGAGAGAGAGAGAGAGAGAGAGAGAGAGAGAGAGAGAGCGACTCGATTCCTTCCGTCGGTTGTTCCGCGGCTTTTTGCCCGCGCCGCCACGGCGGCCTTGCCTTTACAATAGCCGTCCCCCCTTTTCTCCTTTAATCTCGCTTATTACAGCGTTTTTATCCTCATTAACGCTTTCATTTCTCCGGCATTCTTCCCCGCGAAATCGCCTCTTAAACTTCTTCGGCCCATAAAACTCGCGGCGGTCGGTGCGCACCAGCTATCGACTCCTATCTCTCCTCTCTCTTTGCCCAGCTCTGACCCGAGCTGCATGATGTGCCGGAGGTGTACTTTCGCCGCGCGCGCGACTAAACGGCCTGTCTACAATATGCTCGCTATGCGTGTAATCGTTTGTTGTCCTTTAAATTGACGCGTCAAGCATTATTTCTTGTTATGCTCGAGTTAGACGAAGGTCGGCTGCCTATTCCCAGAGTTGTGAATTAAATTAAATGTGCGAGAAGTGTCGCATCGGAAGGATCTTCGTGGAATTCGGATGAAAGAGTCGCAGTGTCCGATGCGCTGAGACTTTCGGGAAGCATGAGGCGATGCTTCGCCGCGGCCTATATCGAGTGTCACCGATCCTCAAACTCCGACACCTTACACCGCACGCGTAACCGTACCCGCTTCGAAATCCATATACTCGACGCGATTCGTCAGATCCGCGCAGCGGTTCTCCAATCGTTTAAGTAAATACCAATCATGCTCCTCTGCAGACGCGACTGCACGCGAGCGATGCACTTTTTTCCCTCTCTCTCTCTCTCTCTCTCTCTCTCTCTCTCTCTCTTCGAGGCTGCGACGAGGAAAGTTAAGCAGCTGCGGGAGGATGAGTTCCGAAAACTCGGAGCGATCAATTTTCCCTTCGATGCAGGATCGAATTTCTGCCGTGCGCCATTAAGGACTACTGTGCGGGGGCCCCTTTTTTGTGGCCTGTTAATGGTGCGTTAGTGCGTAGCTCGGCGGACGAGGTGTTGCGTTCTTCTCGCTTTTTACTCTGCTGCGGTTCGTTCTCGGCCACTACTGCGCGGTATGTGCATGAGAAGTCGCGTGAGCGATTACTCGTCGTCATTTCCAACCGCCGAGAGCGGTTCCAATTTAAAAAATTGTTGACCCAGTCAAGAATGCTTTCATCTTATATCAAATCAATAGCAGTGTATGCTTTCCAAATTTCCAAATTCAAAATTACATTAATTTAATACAATGTGCTACAGCGCGCTGCAGGAGAAACAAAAACGACGTTTCCGTACACACGAGCCGCCTCGAACTGTGAAAACTTCTGTTTGCTATTGCAAGTTGTCGGCGGGCACGCGCATCCACTCGAAAAGTGCCGCCGAGACGTCTTGAAAAACGCCCGACTAGCGGCTCCCATAATAACGACTCTCAGCTTGCCGAGCCGTGCGAGCATACGCGTAAGTGTACCGCGCGCACGTTTTGGCCTCACTTGCCGGAAGCTCTGATGCGCGCGTCAATCCGTCGTAAGCTCGCCTCCGCCTTACTTCTCGCGGCTGCTGCACTCATAATCCGAGGCGGCGGCGGCGGCGGCGGCGGCGGCGGCGCTTTTCCTGCTCTCTCCGGCCGAAAATAGAGGCCCGGTGCGTCGCGATCGATTAGCCCGCGATGGCGACACAGCTCGTTATGGGGCGCGTATGCAAGACAACTGTTGTTCTGATTTTTGGCCAATTTTCCGCGTAGCGTGCGCTGGCTGCGGCTCACGTACCGGAACGACCTAGACTGTATACGCTTACGCGTCCATCTGCGATGTTACACACCCCGGGGCTATACGTTAACCCCCCCCCCCCCCCCTCTCTCTCTCTCTCTCTCTCTCTCTCTGCTGTTTTACCGAGTCGGGCGTTGAGAGCGAGAATTTGATATACGCGTGTACGCTCCGACCTTGAATGCATTAAACGCGCAGTAGGCTGCCGCAGGGCAAAGCATACGCTAATTGCGCGGCGTTAAGTAACAACATGAAGAAAAAAAGGAAATCGTGTTTCGAATCGAATCTCACCGGGATACTATTAATTTCAAGTCCTTTACGGTGCGCTACCTGATTGTTGTTGGAAATGTTAAGGTGTATACCTTTTATCCGTTACATAATTATTCATTCCTAATACGTATATAGATGCGCACTTAATTTTGGATTGTCAATAGAAGGCAGAAGTATCGCTTGGCAAGTATGTGAACGAAAATCAAAGGTGTTTGCGAGCTATCGTAAAGCTGTCATAACATATGGTATCTAGAAAATAAATACACGACTATTCGTCCAGTAAATCCAATCTGCTTTTTTATTGAACCCCAAAAGAATTTTATTTCCTTCTGAGCCACTTAAATTCTTAGGCCGCAGCAGCATTATACCGAGGACCTCACAGAATCATGTTTCGAAACCGTACGCGAGCGCGACATGCCCCATGCATAGGAAAAAACTTGTCCGCGCTCGGTTCGGACCATTGTACGTAATCCCCAGTAGCGCGCACACAGAACCGCGGGGTGTCCAAATAACGCAGCATTTACTGCATGCACTTGCTTGCCGCGTCGCGGGTATTATATAGCTGGCATAGCAGTGCGGATCGTATACGCGCATTTAGTTGGCTCCCTAAATCATTCCGGAGGCCCGACGCACGCGCATCGATAAACCCCGCGAGCACTCGCGCGCGTTCGCGCATACGTCGCTTTAAAATGCCCAGGATATCACCTAATACAGTAGGCGAGTAGCTCGCTGCATCGCAGTCGGAGCATTCGGAGCAGTGTTTACACGCGCGCGCGCGAGCGCTAATTCGCTAATCCTCCTGCATCGGGCGTTGCCGCGCGGTGCCCGGCTAATTCATATAAGTGCTGCGGGCCGTTTAGGCAACCACTTAATATGCTCTCTCGCTCGCCGGATTTCATCGCCGGTATATACATCCCTTCGGCACGTAAATACAATGAACTCGTTAAATCGTTGATCGGCGCTAATTTTTACGAGCCTGCGGCTAGCGCAGTCCGCCTAGTGGCAACACATCGCACCTATATAACATACGCACGATGTACGCGTTCGCGTTAGAGCACCAGAAGGCACGCGGCGGCATAATGCGAACGTATGAACGTATGCTCGAGCGTTAATGCGATATATGCAGCGCGTGACTATGCGTCGTCGATTTGCATGCAGGTATGCGTCTGTGTGTGTGTCTGTGTGTGTGTGTGTGTGTGCGCGCGCGCGCGACGCATAAATCGCAGCGGCGGTGCAATATAAATTACCGTAACGAGCGATTCTTCTACCGTTTGATCGATCCCTCCTATGTTCGGACTTTTAATAGCCGGAGCGCCGCGCAGCCGATGACTTTTCATTGCTCATTAAAGGAGAGAGCGCTAGTCGCGCGGCAATTACCCTGGTAGAAATGTTAACGGTTAATAAGCTAAGTTTTGGGCCGCTTAGCTAATTTGTTGTTAACAATTTATATAAATAAGAGTTTAAACATTATAAATGCATAGATATACACATTAACTCAAGATAAAACAGAACATTTGCTTGAAATTTGTCAAATGACTGTTACAATCCAAAAATTATAGAAAAATATCTTGCAATCGTGAAAAATCCAAATATTTTTAATAAAACATGCAAACGTTTTAATGCAAGAAAAAAAGGAAAAAACAATTTTTAACTTAAAAATAATACTGTGTTGGTATAATAGACACGCATCACTAAAATATTAGCAATATTTTGCTTTATGTTTTTACATTCAAATTTAATAATAATGGTCTACTAAACTTAACTTTTTAACGGTTTTCACTCGTTAATTTTCTACCAGGGTAGTCCGACTGAATTGTCGGAACGGACTTTGTATGCGCTCGAGGCAGGTGTAACTCGCGGATTACTGGTATTCGGCAATCAATGGCAGAGTTAAAAGAGATTGAAAAATATATAAGTATACCTAATTAGTCTTAGGCAATTTATGCATCGGCCAGGTGACCTCGCGATCCTCCTGCGCGTTAAATCAACGAAAGGAAACGTGCAGCAAGTAATAAACTATCCCAATATGAATCGATTTTATTAGGAGGAAAAGCGCAGCAACTCTCGCTTTTCCACATTACAAATTCATCCGGCGTGTGGCCTTCGAAGCAGCGCACGCTCTCATGCTCGCCGAGAGAGGGAGAGAGCAAGAGCGAGCGTTCGATGATAAATCAGTGAAGAAAAAATACTGAAGGAAGCCCTCGTGAAAAATATCGCGTAATATTTATATGGGGCTCCAGCATTAGAAAGTTAAATTTGATAGATAGAACGCGCGCGGGTCAATAACCATTATCATTCCCGCACGCGACAGATCTCTCGTATGCGGCTACTGCCGCTTCCTATATATACTGCCACGCGGCTTCAGAACTCATTCGCTCGTTCTTTATGTACCACTCCGGCAGAAATAAAATTAATATAAATTACTACTTTCGAAATTCTTCTTTATTCATTCTAAAAGTTTGAACTATTCAATAAACTTACAAATAAACGTTCTAAACACAGATATAATTTAAGATTACAATCGAAATCCGATTTCAATTTTTAATTACAGTCCGGAGTGCGCATGATACGGTATTGCTTGATGGATGATTCGAGGTATATACACAGCGGAGATTCTTATTATATATAGTCTAACAGCTAAACATCGCTATGCGCTTTTATACATGTTCAACAATATTCAGCGCACTCTCTTTCTATAATAGAGAGATCCTCTCTAATGCACTCTGCATTTTCGACTACGGCCAAATTATTGAACTTGAATCATACGGCATTGTCGTCGCCGCATGCGCCTATACATATAGCTATATACTGTTTGTATAACGCTGCCGAAAAACATGATTCCAATTTCAACAGACTGCGCCTAATTAATCTTCATTCGTTTGTAAAAGCTTATACTCGTTACGACGACAATGCTGTTAAAACATGAATCACCATTCGCGTGCTTTTTCATATCTCATAATAAAAGCAAAACTAAGTAATAAACGCTACAGAATAAAGGTGTGAGGAATCGGAACATAATCGCCACAAGAGTCAAGTTTGACGTTTTATTGCGATAAAGCACGGCGGAAAAGTTCGATAAAATCATAAAATGAGTAAATAGCAAACGCGCATGCCCTTGCAAAGAGCACTTACAATTAGCTCTCAAGCCGAACGTGCACTCGAACTTGTTCTTTCTCGAAAGGGCGACGGACGAACCTTGCGGTCCTCGTTAATGCGCTTTTTCTCCCTTGAAAACGTATAACACAAGTCAGGCACATATCCACAGCCCCTTTCGTCTACTCTATAGGTATCGCACACATGTCGCGGCGGCCTCGGAATATAATATATAGGCCGCAGCCCGCAACCAGATGCCGCGCGTACACATTGCCCGCCTCCGCTCGCTGCGCGGGCCTTGTTCATCCGGGAGGTGTACGTGGGGTAGGGCCCTTCATTCCAAAAATACGACGCTTCTACGACGTCTCTATGCTCTATACTCAGCACGCGCGGGCGAGTCTAGTTTTGTAGCTATAAACGAGAGATAGAAGGATGCGAGAGCAGAGGAGCTGCGCGTTAAAAAAGATGAGGGAAGGAGAAAAAGTGCCCCGCCTCGGCGCTTACTTATATTCCTTTTAAACCGCTGTCATTCCTCGCTCGGCGCACTCTCTCTCTCTCTCTCTCTCTCTCTCTCTCTCTCTCTCGCATACCTACTCGCTTGCCCGCCTCCTCCTTCGCTTCTCCGTCTACTTTTTCTGTGCGCTTCTTTCTGGATGTTCCTAATTACAGGGCGCTACGCGCACATTTTTCCGCTGCCCGCGCGTGTGTGTATAGGCCGCACGACATAATCATTGATTAGATCCCGACGAGAGCACTTGACCGACGCGCTTCGCGCGTAACTGCCTGGCTCTAATATTATGCTGGCGTACGCTGTATATACACTGCTGGTAGCGGCTCTTTTCGGCGCACCGCTGCACAAAGTAAGATCGGACCACGATGCCGCGCGCTTTCTCGAGAAAATGCCGTTTTCAGGACGGAAGAATCATTAAGGGGGCGGACACGCCGCGCCGCGGAAAAGTACCGAGTCGTGGCGTTATTACTTATATTGCTATCGCGTCGCTACGGCGCCTACTGCACTTACGCCTCCGAATCGGCATCATACAAGCAGTGCGCTACCTGTTTACGCACTCACGCCGTATTTACGTGTACGTTTCGGAGATGGTGCGCGTGATAACGTTAAGGCTCTCAAGGCCCGTAATTAGCGACGAGCGCGCGTAACGGTCGATCGTTTTTTGCCTGATGTGTGTACGTTTGCTCATCAACTTGCGTTACATCCATGTGACACGGCCGATCTTTCGTTTTCGACATTCGAGTTCTTTCCCTACCGTTTTTACGACACGCGCTCGCTGCCAAAAAGAACTCGCCGACGTTAGCATGCGGTTTATTACAAAAGGTTAGCTCTGTTGGACATTTTAGTCTGCAGTACTTTCGTTCGGTGGCGAATCGAAAGCTTGTCCCTCTTTAGATCTTTTGCGGAAGTGGAGCATGCTGCTGCCCCTAGACTCAAATTTCGGAGGATTGTATCATCCTCTCTTTTAGTGAATCGTCTGAAAAAATTATGCTTGGTTAGTATTTTGTTATAAATTATATTGGTTTATAGTGTACTGGTTTATAAACTGACAAGTAGGAGAAGAAGGGGAGGGGGGCAAGGTTTGTGGAAGCTGGATCCTGCTCTCCGGATTAATCAAGTTTTGTTTTAGCTTAACTTTACAGCGGTTTCCATACACCTTAGTATTCTCACTAGCTAATTTATTCTGCAATTTTACTTACCCACTTTTTTCCGGTTGATTAAATAGCTTTTTAAACCGGTTATACACGCTATATAGCGATCGTTTCTTCAAGTCTTTGGCGAGAAATTGGACGAACTTCCGCCTTTCCTCCAATTCCGGCATCAAGTAAGTACCATTTTCACTCCTCATCCTCATAAAGGGGGAAGTATTTTCGGGGCTCCAATTGTGTACCTGAAAATAATTGCGTAAAAAATATTTTATCTAAAATAAAGAACATGGCTTTTATGGTTGAAACAACTTACTGTGCAAAAGTTCCTCCAATTCTTCCTTAAGCGGGCATCCTCATGAATAGAAAATTTTCCTCTTTTCATAGGAATAATTTTCTCGAACGCACGACTTTGTTTTCCGGTTAACACTCTCGTTCCTGCCATCGTTTCGATGTTGTGTTGTGGCAGTGGTTCATCTCGTAGTCTGATTTTCAGAGTAGCCAGGCTCTAAAACATATGCATATTTATACAGTTTTAGAATTATTAATTAAACGGTCTGTCTATACGGCGAGCAGAGACAATACGCGAAAAATTCCCCACTACGAAACTCCCCCTCCAGTCGCTTACGGTTCCGCGTACCGAGAAAATTCTGGAAAATTCTTTGCGTACGCGACACATATTCCGAGAGCGGAAATATCATCGCGCACGCGAGGTGTAGCGCTCGCGACGAATTTGCGTACGCGAAAGGGTGCACAACTGCGCATAAAAACTTTTCTATGTATGTACATATAAAGGAGGCCCGACGCGGAGCACACAGCGAGGGTTATACTTACCTCTTCCTCTTCTACGTCCCTGTCCACACTTACAATGGGAATCATGGAAGCTGGAGAATCTGCATCCTCGTCGAAGCTCGATGATGAAGATGAAAGTCGTAGCGGCGGCATCTCCTCGTCCTCGTCCAAGGACTCGACATCGATTTCCTCGTCGGTGGCTTCCATCGTTCGAGCGTGCGGTAAGGCTTTCTATTCGGAATAACGTGTGCGTATGATCGCTTGCCGCGCGAATCGACCTGATGATCTTCATTTGTCACTTTGGTCGCGTGTCCAAAAGAAGGGGGATGGCTGATTCCAACAGCTGCCCAATGATATAGCTCGAGAGTCGCGCGCGCAGTATAAATTTTCGCGCCTCTTTAAACATTCAAATCAGATTCATAGAATAATAATTTTACTGAAATCAGTATGACTCAAATTTTTTTATTTTACTTTAATGAGCTATCTTCTTCTATCCCGACTTCATAAAAAAAGGTAGTATAAATTAGTTTTTTAATTGTATAGTAAATTGTATATTAAAATTTTATATTTGCATTTGAACATGACTAGCAAACGGAAACTGATGTAGACAATTCTATTTCAGCGATATTATTATTAATATTATTAAAAACCGTTATTATTTCATTGAATTTAAAAATTTATGAAAAATAATTCTTTTATAGTACTTCAATACAGATCGTATTAGATAGGGAATTTCACCGCGTTCCTAAAGGCATACATTTTGCACAAAGACAGGTTATCACCAAACTGCAACTATAGGTAAGTATTATGGCGTCTACCATACTTATGTTCGCGATTCACGTAAGTAATCGGCTGAGCTGAACGACAAAATGTCATATCGTGTCATCCAAACAAGGCTAAGTACACCGACAGCTTTCCTGCGCTACAATCTACGTATACGCGCAGCATTTTCTACATCTATTGGCGACCGACTCTACCTCTACTCTTCCGCGCCTATGTGCATATTTCATGTGTTGACTATGTTGAGCGTCGGGACGGCTGCTGCCTGCTCGCGGTTGGTTCCGCGCGCTTAGTTTCTAAGACAGCGCAAATAAGTATAGTATATATTCAAGTGTGGTCACATTTATACTGATATATTCTTGCAAGATGCTGTCTGGATGAATATTCATAGCTATTGCTCAATGTTTATTTATTTATTTATTTAAACCATATACATTATTCATAACGGATTTTCCTTTGTTCTTGTGTTTATTATGCTTACAACAGGTATTTATTGTGTTACATGCAGGGAAATTAGTGACTGTGATTGTCTGATCTGGTTTTATCGTTGTATCAGTGTTAAAATTACGATGCCTCCTAATAGTATGCTATGTGGCATTGTTGCAGGAGGATAAAAATAATTTATTGTTAATTGTAGATTTGACCATGCATAGACATCCATGAAGCTGATTTGCAATGGCTACTTCAAATAGATCAAGGTGAGGCTTCTTTAATCACCTCAAAATGACTTTTGAACTAAATTCACTTGTTCTGATGATACTGGTTGGCATCTCTGAATACTTCAACAACCTTGATGCAATTCTGGAGCCGGATTTACGTTATTTGGTCCTGCTTTTTGGTGCTTATGACTCATTGAACCATTCGGAAACAACCCTGGTATTATACTAGAACTTTCTGACAGTGCTGGATGACATTTCTATCTGCCTCAATCATCTGGACACGACTCTAAAGCTGTATTTGGACTTTCTGGCAGTCCTAATTGACGTTGCTGGCTGCTTGAACTACTTTGAGACGATCCAGAAGCTGGATTTATTTTGTCTGGGAGTATAACTTTTAATTTGAAACGCTGCGTGTATGTTATGGGTTCTTCAATTAGGTATTATTATTGCTTGCGGGCACTTTTTCATTATTAATATTGTTATTTTTTTTTGTAAGTTAATCTTCAACCTCAAAAACTGCTTTATTTAAAATTCTTATTCTCAGAGATCAGTGGTTTCAACCTCTTAATAATTATTCATGAGTATGAGTTTGTAATATATTTTCCTGTGTGTAGTTGTACGAGCAATGCTACATATGTTGACACCGTAGTCTACTGCGTGCTTCAAAATATAAATAAGCATTTTGGTGTTGTTGGTATCTGAGTTACATTAATATCTTGATGAAGAAAAGACTCAGCTGTACTGCTCTATCAATAGATCAGTGTTTTTATCAGGTGAGATCAGTAAGTTGAATAATTATTTGTCAGTATGAATTTTTCATTTGTGTTTTATTGTTCCTAAGTGTGTATTAATACAATAACAGTGATCAATACCATGGTTTACTGGATGCAGATAAGAGTATGGTCACCAGACATATGTCTAAACATCGATAACACTAGAACTTGGTTGCTGGTCAGCTTTGGGTATATTTAATACATCATTTATACAGAAATTTGTTTTTGTATTAATTAAATTCTATTTTTAGGTAAAGTAAGGACTAACATTTTCAAGAGCATGTTATTACTTTTGGAATGAAATAGAAGATTTTTATCAATTGTTGCAGTCAAGATTTGATTTAGGGGTAGGGCTTAATTTAAGAAATCGATTGTTTAGAGTACAGCATTTGTTTGGAGAGACGTGGCCGGCTTCTTACAGCCTTTCTTATTCTTATTTACCTTAGGATTTTCTGACATGAAATTTTTTTTTTCTTGCTGAGATCATCCCACTTATTATCCGTAAGAACAAGCTACTTACAGCGTAAGGCATGAACAAAGACAGGGCTACTTTTTGCTTGCTCTGCAGTTTCTATACGTACCCAGCATCAGCCTCCTCTTTTACCTGATCGTAGCTCGCGCAGGTACATCAAGGCTCCTCGGCTCGTTTAGCCTTGCCCATAAAACGATAACTCGCCCGCTAAAACCACAACGTCGTGCTTAAATGCCGCCGCCACCGCTGCCAAGATGGTATAAGCTGTAAACCGGGATATTGTATACTGCCTGCTTGCCTTCGCGTCTACGTGTGTACGCGTGTTTACCTATATGGGAGTCAGGCCGCCTAGACAGGAAGGTAGAGGATAATTAGATGGGACTTTTTAAGCGAGAGCTTCTTTCTTTCAGCGAGCTGAGCTAGAAATCGCCGTTCGTGTAGCCGGAGGTACTACTTAGTAATAGTAGTGGTGGTGGTAGTAGCATTCCGCGAGCTCCTTCATCGTAGCTCTAGCTGGCGAACGGGATGTACAATGACCTCGCGACGCGCGATAGTTCGCGACCCAGAAGATGCTGCCCGCCGAGAGCGAGCGGCGGCGCAATGAGGCCCTCTGCTGCAGACCTAATGGCTTTATTCTCTGCGAATATGGCTTTCCTCGCTGCTGCTGCTGCTGCTGCTGGTTTAGTGCAACGAGGTCAAAAGATTACCCGACGATCGCTAAATAAATTGCGCCTCTCGTTCTGCACTGATCTACTTGCGAGATTTCTTTTCGTCTTATAGTATAGAGGCACGTATAAAGTCTCTCATTCTGATATCCTAATTGAATGTTGGTTTACCTTATACTCTAATGACCGGTTTGCGCGCTTTCATCGACGGGAAATTAATAGCATTAAAACAGCACATACGCGCAACCGTGATGCGAACGAAAATTGCAATTATCCGTACCTACGATTTGCTACATCTTTTATCGCGATTCTAGATTTAGCCCGCAAGCGAGTTATTTTTCCATCGCAGAATAGCAGATCAAATACTGCACGTATAGCTATACAACTCTCGCGCGCGCGCGCAGCTAATATGAAATTCTTATATTGCATTGTTTTATTTTCGCATCCGGTGCGCAGCGAGAGCTAAAGTAGATACTATACGTGCGCGCACGAGCGCTTTTCCGATACGGCAAAAAGTATACGTTCTGGGGAAAAACTTTCCGAACGGAAAATAAGAGATCGAGCCAACTTTTACGCTATATATATACTCTGTAACCGATAGTCTGCTGCTATCGCGCCCGCACTAATTCTTCCCTGAATATCCGGTCCGCTCGACAACGGCTGTTAATATTCGATTTTTATTTCCCTCGAGGCGAGCATGAGCCGTCGCTGTTATATTATCCGGGGCTGACTTCTCTAGCCAGGCCAAATACGAAAACACTAGACAAATTCCGACCAATTCTAATACTTATAAGGAAGAGCGCGCTCGTTATGGCCTTTATAAATATCCGGGGGCCTTGTTCTTTCGCTCCCTCTCATATCAATAAAGAGTCCGAAAATTGCAGGCCTCACTCGTTCTGCAGCTACTTCGCGATCGATTTATAGCCGGTACGCCAATCCGGAAACACGCATCATACATAGAAGCAGAAGGCTGACCCTCCATTTTAGCAGCAGCAGCAGAATAAACGGCAGTCCGTTTATACTTGTTATTTAGCCGGAAAGTAGCAGTTACGGGGTTAGTCATTAAAAAAAAAAGCGAGGAGAGCCGAGGGCCAACACGAGAAAACGGTCAAATCAGGAGAGCGAGCGCTCGCCGCATAATAGCAGGCTCCCTCTCTCTCGGCGCGGCGCGGTGATGTCACTCTGTAAATTCCGAAAGTCAAAGAAAGAGCGAGTCGGAGAGGAAAGAGGGCCTCGCAATAAAACCGCGGTGCGATAAGCGAGTGTGTGAACGAAAGCGCGCGCGCGCAGCTCTGCATCAACCGCGAGGAATTAAGCAGACAGAGAGCGTTTTACATCTCCCCACGCCTGCGGAGAGCTCGAGTTCAGATAAGAGAGGAGAGCCGCCGCGGCGGAGTAAAGTGCGCGAGGATTCCGAGAAAAGCGCGCTCGCAGGAAAATCTCGCGCGCGCGCCGCGAGTTATGTGTATGCTTGCATGTGTGCACAGAAGACTCGTATCCCCTCGGCCGTTGCAGGTTTCGGGTGACTGTACTCGCGCTGCGGTAGAGAGAAAGAGATAAAGAGAGAAAGACGAGTCGACAGGTGTACGATGAACGCGAGACCCGTATAACGATAATGAATGATTATGAATAGTTGCTTAGCGTCTCGCCGTGCCGGTCTTGATTGTTTATTGCGCGCGCTCGTCATTTTTACCGAGGGACATAAATTTCAGCACTACCACTACTGCTATAATTGCACACTCCACGCTCGCCAAATTACGGCTCATCTACTTTTGACTTCTAAATCATGTCGATTTTGTAATGGAGCCGGCCAGCGGCCAGCATTGGGGATTGGGGAACCACCTGTGAGATGGTAATTACAATGGGGCGAGCATCCAAATCGGCTGATTCAATAAATGGCCGCAGCCAGCGGAGACCTGATCGATGGATCAGTTAATTCGCCGGGACGAATGGCTCCGCTGCTCGCTTATCATAAAATGACTTATTTTTACGCAATTGCGGGAATCATCGAGCTTCGTATCCGCTGTCGACACTGTATGCAACTCGTATTCAATTAAATGCAATTACCCGCGCTCGCGAGGCTTTCGAAAATACGTTTCCAAGGAATTCCTTTACAAGTATGACTTGTGTACTCATTGCTTCTCCCTGTTTCCCTATTTGCCCAAGATAAAACGATAGAATTGAATGAAGAGTCGCGAAGAAAACTCAAATTAAGCTACACGAGCTGCTATACAAATCTGTGCGAACGTGCACTCCCGACAAATTCCTTGTAAAAAACACATCGATAGTAATCCCGAGGCACGGCAGGGCACTCAACGATTCCGCAAACTTTTAACGGCTATCATTAAATCCAAACTATGTTTAAATTAGATCTTGTTACTTTCTCAACGACTGAATAAGCTGCTATAAACGTTTTATCGCGCATTAATGGCATTAAGTCTTAAAACTTTAAAGACAATCGCGGCTAATTACGCGGAAAGACGTAGTCGGATACTCTCGACCAGTTTTTTCTTCTCTTCTATCAACCCTCGCCCGAATTGCTCGAGGTGCGGAACTTGCAAGACCAGCTCGGGTATCGATTATTTCTTTTCTCGCACTTGGGCGACGTGTTTCTCTGTCGTGCACTCATTTGAATATACCTATATATGTATACTGAGAAAGACTGCGAGATCTGAACGAGATAATAGCCAAGCGTATAGAGCAAAACAAATTTCGCGAACACGCGCAAATTCCATCGGAATCTGCGATCGCTCTCCGCCAATAATTTCTTTTCTATAAAAATTCTCGAATTCCGCGTGTGCGTAGTTCCGAAAGGCCGTAAATCAAGTCGAGGTGCTAAAGATGCACCACTGAGCTCTTTGCGTACGAGTGCGTGTGTATTACAATGTAAATGTACTCGAACGCTATCGATTCTATCGGAAAATATAGATAATCTGCTTGCTTTTCTTAACTTACGAAGAGTTTGAGTATACTACTTATTTTTAAGTTTTGCATATAAGAAAACCACATCAGTCGGTATGTTAATTTCAGTTTTCATCATTTCAGATTTTGCTGTTAAATACCATTGTTTGCGACGGAAAGAGCGAAGCGAGCGCGAATATCATCAACTATGTATTTGCGGCAACGGCGGCGGCGGCGGCAGGAACACGAAAACATGCATTAAAATGATGGGAATTAATTACAAGCTGCGCGGAGAAGTAAAATACGGACGATACAGGCACACGGGAAAGCGCGCAAGATAAACAGAAACTAAATATTCGAGAGAGGGAGATGCCGTGCAGGAGTATACATAGCTACATGTATACCTTCTCCCGGAGCGAAACTGCTTGAAAATACCAGCGCGAAATTTCATGAAAATCAATATAACGCTCGGCACAGCGGCAGCGTCGGCGGCAAAAGAAAGCAAAAAGGCTAAATTCGTTTCGACAAAACGGCAAACAGTAATTTTAAATATAAAAAGCTCCAGGAGACCAGGAGAGACGAAGGGCGAGAAGACCAGGAGAAAATGAAAGAGAGGGGCAAGGGGGGGGGGGGGGGTGCACATTGCGCAGTATACGGGCCGGGTTATATGGGAAGACACGATCGCTGCCTGGTTTTCTCAGTCTCCGACGCTCTTCGCTGTGTACATCCTTCGGCTTCATCCTTGTCTCGCGGTTTTCTCCGCTGCAGCCGTACAGCTATATGGGTATAGACCTCTCCGCGCACAGTATATAGCTACACCTATAATGCAGCAGCCTCTCGTATACCTATAAGACCTCTGTGCGAGCGCTTCTGCAGGCTCTCGCGGTTGTCGCGCGCGTGCCCTTGAGGTTAACTGGCCTTCCTTGAACTTTTTCATCCTAGCGTGGCTTGGCCTTACTCTTCATTGTTTCTTCCCCCCGGAGATTAAATAGTTATGCCAGCGCATCGCGCGCGACTTTTTCCTTTTTATTATGCTACATAGTTATATACATCGCTAGATAGAGGTATAGCCGCGCTGGCCGCGCGTATATGCGTGAGGCTCGTCGCCTAGCTCGAGAACGAGCATCTCGGCGGCGTCATTACGTTGTTCGCAGTTAAGCTCGGAAATTGTCGGTCAATCGCCGGGCTTTTGTTGTGAATATAACCGACTGTAATTATTATTTGGTCTGATCAGTCCGTCAGGCCCCCGCCAGCACGGGTGGGCTCATACGGAGTACATTCCATCGCGAGTCGCGCGAGCTGCTCGTCTGCAATTATTGAATTATTGTAGTATACGAGTGAAATTGCCGGTTAAACGAGATAATTCGCATCGATAAAATTGTAAATGCAATTGCAGCCCCGCGCGTACACAAATGATTTACCGGCGCGTCTTGATCACTATTGCGCTAATAGAATTCGTTCGTCGAATAAAAATCGTCGATGCGCTGCTGACAGTCTAATAAGCGCGCGCGGCTCGCGATAAACGGTCGAGTGCGCGATCTTCGAAATCGCATGCGAGTTTTCTCCTCTCCGCCGGAGCTTGCGTTACGTACAATGTATACCTGCATTGTTGGAAAGACACTTGCGCAGCTGGAACGAGGCCAGACAGGAAAGTTGCTCCGATTTTCGCCGGCAGGCCGCGTGCAGTTTTTCAAAGCACGGCATAGATAGGAGCGACGACGCGCAAAGGGCAAAGTCGATTATGAGCGCTCGCAAAATAAGAAGCCGTATATTTGGTAGCCGCTGCTGGCCAGTGCACGGGATGCGAATTCGCGCGGATCCGGCCGTCCGCGGCGTAATGAAACGAGGACTTTTCCTCTTTCCCTCTCTCTATCTCAAAGGGCATCAGGCCGGTGTCCCCTGCATCGCGCAGCCAAGAAGTTTTCTAATGAAAAGTTGGCCAGTGGCGCATGCGAGCGGGGGGATATATCTGCATTCGTTTGGATCGGCCGGCGCCGGCAGGGGACTCGGATCGGCAAACTCGCGGGAATCTTTTTAAGTTTTTTGTAGGTCACCGCGGGCAGGAGATGCGCCTTACGTAATGCACTTTTCTCCGGTCTCTCTCTCTCTCTCTCTCTCTCTCTCTCTCTCTCGCTCTGGGCGAACCGCACATGCGGCGTATGAATAAGGCAAAAAGATATCGGCGGGAAGCGAGGGACAGTCAATTTCGGTAATTGACTCGACTCGCGTTCGGGCGCTGAATTATCCCGAGACGTTTCGGGCATTCGCGCGCGAGCTCGATTTAAAGGCTCGATTCCGAGGCGCATTAAACAAACGATGTGGCACATTTCTCCATTCCTACGTTTATCGGCTGCTTACATGCTCGCCGCGGCTGTGTGCACGCGAGAGGGTCGATGCCTCAGAGCCAAAGTAACGTACGTTTATAGGTTGCGCTTGATTTAATAAGATGTTTGCATTCGTATATTAGGCGAGTTGATCGAATGAGGCTCGCGGCGATAAAGCCCCGAAGCTCGCCCTGCATGTGGCACCCGCGTATAATATGATCCTCCGCCGCTCTGCATGAGTCAACAGAATTCAAATTTTCGAAATTCTTATCTGAAATTTGAATTTACTGCACGCGTGCCGGCGGGGGACGTAAAAGCGCGCCTCTTGAAATTGAATTTCATATTGCGGAAAACCGACTGAAATCAGATGTTGGGAGAGACAACGTTTTTATTATTATTATTTTTTTTTATTTTACTTCGTGGCGACCTGTATAATCGGAATGTACATACACGGCGGCGAGAAAAGAAGATAGAATAAATTATCCGATGAATTATTAATCTACTCGCGCGTGCGCCGCGCGCCGCTCGCGGAATGGGAGTACACGAGTTCATAGGAGATTTTATAATCACCATTATGCATGTATAAATGTTTGTATACGGTATTTATACAATACTTGGAAGCGGTGTGCTTTTATTTTAATTCCGATAAAGTCAGAGTGTATATAGCGCCAGCGCGCGGGTAGCTCATAATGAATTGGAAAAATACGTTTATATAATATTCATGATCCCCGCGTTCCATATGCGCGCCCGCGTGGAGGAGAGGCAGCGATATGCGTACGAATGCGCATTCGAGTGACGAATGGTAATATCCGCGCGTATATAGGTTTCTGTGTGTCCCAGCTAGGCTTGGCTTTTTTCAACTCTGATTGATACATCTGTTCGCGTTTGGCGTTTCAATTCATGCAGTTAGGTGCCTCGCGACCGGTGTTCTTCTCGATTCTATTTATTATATTCATTTCATTTTGTCGAATTTCAACAGTCTTTTCTTCAACCATCCGCGATACAGCTGATGAATGCAGTCGCGCACCGATATGTGCCATTTGGAACAAAAAAAAACAAGCTGATGCACGCTACATGCGCTATTTCCATTAAAACGCTTATTATTGCGGGAGAGCAGCCAGAATGCTGAATAATCAACTGACAATACCGAAACCGACGCGCGCGACTGGCTCAAATCAAGCGTAAATAAAACAACCGAGTACTGGTATACTCTGTCAAGTTTTAGCGCGCGCAAAGCAATCGGATATTCCATATTTGGGCGATGCGAGCCGAGTCATTGTTGCGTGATTTCAACAATTAACGCCCGCGAGTTCTCGACGATTCGCATTGCATTCGAATGACGCGCGCGCAAAAAAAAACCACGAGGTCACTCCCGCGGCGAAAAATAATTATTTGATGACGACGAGTCGAAGCCCAGCAACCGAGCGAATGCGGTCGAATCGGACATGATAAATGTATGGTCGGTGGAGAAGAAAAGAGACGAGAGAGAACCGAACACGCTCGCCCGTGGTAACATCAGGACAAAAAAGCACTGCGCACTGATTGAGCGACACGAGTTCGGCAGTTTACGCCGCGATTATTCTGCTTTTTCAGATTATTTCCCTCCCGTCCGTTTTGCATCTGTTTTTCAATCGCGCGTGTATGCTTGCAGAATACAGGTGGTCGAAACCACTCGACATTCTTTTTATCGTGCGCGATTACTATTGAATTAGTGGGAATTCGATGAACCGAAAGCCTCGCGAAGAGAAGAGCAAGAGAAGACCGCGCCCAAGGGAAATTATTAATTAGCACGTTTATCATATTTAGCGCTACTCTCGTTCTAATAAGAAGCGCTCGGTGTATAAGTCGAGCTTTCACAGTGAGCCGAGCTAGCGCACAAAGGCGCCGCACTTTTTAGCACGTTCCGAGCGATAATTTCTCGCTTTGAAAGCGCACTCTTTCCTGCTCTCCGGCAATTAGCTTTATTAGCAGGAAATTAGAGTGACGTCGGTACTTATTCTCGCTTTTGTACCGACTGCTTTTTCCGAGGCTTCTTCTCTCCCCCCCCCCCCCCCCCCTCTCCTACGGGTCGTGACGTGCATTATGCATCAGCGCCTTTTCTCCTGATTGGAAGTCTACTCCGTTTTCGATCAAGTTTCCTAGGTGGGATCCCGCATCTCCGGGGATTCCTCGCCGCGGAGCGGAGCGGCTCATCGTCGCGCATATCGGGCCCTCCCTCGCCGCGCAGTGCCGACGAATCGCGACATTTGCGACTGGAGCTCCGACGCAGCGAGAACTACGACCTGCCGTTACGCGGGCGTCGAGCGCGCAACCCGCAGCAGAGCTCGCCCCGATGACGGCTAAGTATGGATTAGGCAAACTTGCAGTTCTCGCCCACGGCTGCAGCGGCAAGTGCAGCTCTTCCTCTCTCGGCTCTTCTCTCTTCGTTAGCATGCCGCAGGCGTGTGTAGATGGCTGTACCCGGACACCGGAGCCCGGAGTGTATGATATTGTATGTTCCCGTAGCGAGCGAGGCTTTAATGAACACGCTCGCGTGCGGAGCTGCGGCCCCCCTAATAACGTTGTCCCGAAAAATCCGAGCGATCACGGCGGGGCCACGCGCGGATCCCGCTCGCGATAATAAGGCCCGAGATCGACTCTCCCGATTGGGCCGCGCAGCGCCGTGTGGCCTTTTTTAATCGCGGCCGAGGGCAGCTACCCGGGCCGTACTTAATTTTAAGTAGCTAGAGATACGCGCGCGCCCCGGAGGATCATCCGCTTCTCGCGGGAGATTGCGCGAGCGGGGCCGACTGGAATGAAGCAGTTTTTTCGCTGGCCGGTGTCTGTACGCAATACACATATTACACATGTGCAGCTGATCAGCTCGCGAGTCAAGCTCGCCTGCTCTGATGTATAAGAAATCGAGCGCGGCTCGAACGATGCGTTGGCGAATCTTGTTGGATATACTATGGATCTTCAATAGGGAACAGACGTGGTTTTGCTATATACATATAAATATACATATATACAGTAGAAAGTAGCATAAGAATACGTTATGCATCAATTTTTTGCTGATTAATACCTCTAGGCCCTAATATGATTAATTAAAAATTCTTATGTTTGAGTAGTTTTTAAAACGGCAGCTCTCCAATATGGCGGCTAAAAGGACAAAGGATGTAACACCCCGTACAGGCTCCGAATAAAAATTATAAATTATAATTAGAAACTAAAAATCTTTAAACAAAATTATAGATTTTACCCGAGTATATCGCGCTCTCCCACTCCCAATTAAACGCTTCGGTTCAGCTGAGCTCACAGCTGACAACGCAGTACCAGCAGCGCCACGAGCCAGCGAGCGGCAGTAGCAGAAGACGGCAGCAGAAGAGGGAGAGCGCGCAACACGCGCTGTATATCTATACTCCCAAAAAAACTTTTTTCAAAAGTGAAAACCTTGGCAAGAAAAAGACTAATAAACGTAGTGAAATCTCTAAATATTAAAATGTCAAGTAAATGTTTTTTGCTATACGCATTAAGATATAAAATTAAAGTTAAAATTAGTTTTCCCAAAAAATGATATCTTAATGCGTATAGCAAAAAACATTTACTTGACATTTTAATATTTAGAGATTTCACTACGTTTATTAGTCTTTTTCTTGCCAAGGTTTTCACTTTTGAAAAAAGTTTTTTTGGGAGATTCCACGTCTTTTATAAAGCATATCCTCCTTGCTATTGCACTTCATGAAATCTTGATCTATTCGATAGCCAATGAGCTACTATTGCTTTAGACATTGATCGCATCGCGCATATAATCGTATAGCATTATTATATGCATATAATCGCGTGTGTCGCCGAGTAGCAGACGAATGTCGGTAAAGTAGATGAACCACTTTAACCACTGGTGTATAATACCTAATATAATACTCACGGGAAGTCACGTGACCGGAGGAGACGAAAAAATTCGGGAGAGGATGGAAACTCTGAACGAAAAGAAATATACCGAGCAAATTTTCAACTTGCAATATTAAGTTAATAACTTAATATTTTTGGATGAATCTTTTTAATCATGAAAGATTAGGTTAATATATTCAAGTAGATACCAACAGATTGCGCATACGCGTAATAATAATTATTTAAATGCTCTCGAGATTTTTTTTAAGGTTAAGAAAACCCAATTTCAAAGTATATAGGGTTGCGCCGTCGACAAATCATACTTCGTACTTTTTCTTGCCAGCGCGGCGCTGTCGCGCCCCTTGATATACCGAGCGGCGAGCGCAGTGGCGCAAGAGTAGGAGTAGCGGAGCGGCGGCGAAGCGCGCGCGTATTATAATGTATTAGTCTGAATGGTTTTTGTATACATTGGTGTGAATGTCTGTGTGAATGTATGAATGCGAAAGTAATTTAGGCGGCACGATCCCCGCTCGCTCAGAGGCCTATATAAGGACCCGCAAGACCCGTACCAGCTCACTAGCCGAAGCGCAACTTAAGTGCCAGCGCAACTACAGCGCCTAGTCCCTGCTCTTGAGCAACTTATGCCTTGAGCAGGTAAAATACTTAGAGATTTTCTCTCCTCTTCTATACTTATAAAATTTCACGATAGGCAACGATATCGCAACATAACGCGTATCCGTCTTATACTTGTAAAATTTCCAATTCCTATAAAAGATTTAGAAAAATTTCTATATCCGATAAAAACTTATAAAATTTCGAACTCGAACAGATAACGCAAATTTAAGCGTATCTGCATAAAAACTCTTTATATTGAAATACGATTCCAAACAGATAACGCAATTTAACGCGTATCTGTTTATTTATGTTTGTAAAAATCAAAGCGGATTTACTTATTTAATTTATGTGATACTTAGAATATATGCAAGATATACGCAATATTCTACTATATAATTATTTGAATATATTTATTTTTGTTATAAAGAACAAAAATCTATTTATTGCAATAAACCCCCACTACATGGTATCCCGGACCTAAATTATTATTATTATTATTAAGAATCATTATAAATATTTAAAATTAAACTTATTTTGAACCTATCGTCAGAATCACGACACAGATTAAGTAAATGTTCACTGCTTTTCGATGATTAGATTAATATATTTTACACTCCAGGACCGAGAAAAGACGTGACCGTTTCAAGGATAAAAACCTAACCTAAGGTACGCGCATTTGAGTACATAAATTCAGTCATCATGAATCTATTTTGATTTTGAAGCATTATCTCTCATCTCTATTATGATTTTGGAGAAAACAATAAGGTTATTTTATGTATTAAAATTTACATGAGTTTATACATCCATATATATTTGATTGACATCCATATATTGATAACGTGAGCTCTCAATCGTTCAAACGTTCATCATTAGGAAACCGAATTTTCAAAACAATATTACTTAACAAATATTGCAGTAAAAATAGTGACTCTTGTACTTTTGTGTAAGATTTATCCTTAACTTTATTTTAAAAAAGGTTTTAAAAATCATGTCTGTTCCCTAATATAGAAATAGAAAACACGCGCGGATGCTAATCAGGTTAGTGCGGGAAAGCCTGTTCGTCTGAAAGTGTTTGGTGGCTCGCGGAAGCCGTTCCACGGGACTCTCTTCTTTTTCCCTTTCGCAGAAGTGACAATCGATCCGCTATAGGTGCCACTTGCGACGCTCGCACTTTGCGCGCCGTTTATTGCAACGATTGATCAGCTATACTGAAACTCGATTGCGTCATCAGCGCGGGATGAATAAGTAAGCAGTCTTATGTGCAGCAAAAAATAGATGTGGCACTTTCCGCGTTAAAAATACAGATGGAAAACGTTGCCGCATTGTATCGGCGCAACAGATATGCGGCGTTTTAACCATTTATGAAACGATTCTTCGGCTATTTTCAGTACAGCGATGGGTGATTGAAAATAGCTGTCGCTTTAAAAGCAGCAACGGATGCATTTATTTATCGCACTTTCTACGAAAACGCGTGTATTGGCATAAACTGACCCTCTTAATTTTGACTTCTATCATTCATTTCTCCGCATTTGAATTTATTAAACCAGAATAGCAAGAAAGACCTTAAATACATCGTAATATTCGCAGCTGTCGTGCTGCAGTAATATCTAATATGACAGAAGCTTTGCACAAATAGCGTATATCGAGCATCCAGTAGGAGCAGATAGTAGGAGCCACAGTCTACATATCAACGAGGCCAGTGGCCATTGACAGTAAGCTTCTCATTAAATTCGCCGCAATTGGCGAACTATACGCATCCAAGCCCCACCCTGATCGATAAAATCCGTTAGGTTTGACGTCGGTACACCATATCGCAGCTCTCCACTCTTACTCTCCGGTCCGTACGCAGGCGAGTGCTAGCGTAAAAACAAATTCCATTAATCCGCGGCGATCTCGATCGTCCAACCGGCAACGGCCGCGAGCGCGTGCAGTACACACATAACGCTGTAAATTGTTTTCCGCCGTACAGCGATTTATGGGGCAGGACAAAGTATAGTTCGCAGTGCTTTTTATTCGGGCAGCTAGCGGCGCTCGCCATTAAAGATTGCACGGGCAGCAGAAGCGACGCATCGGCCCTTTGAAAAATGTAATTCAATTATACGCGGGCGCTTTTCAGCAGCACGCCGGCCGATTCGCGAGAGCGGCTTAATTTATGCGCCTCATCGCGATTGCGGCCCGAGAGCGGGATGTGGTCTAATCGAAAGCGAAAGGTTTTCGGTGAGCGAGTGGTCCTTGAGAAAATATTAATTGTTCGAGCGCAGGTATATATATATATATATATATATATACATATACGCACCCTCGGCTTGCGTGCGTACCTGTACAGCCTGCAGGTGAGCCGGGGGCATGGCGTACGCGTACGTACACATGTGCGCACACGGGGTCTGTGGGGATCAGGATTACCGCCGCGGCGTGCTTTGCATGCAGGGCTCGATTATTAATATTTTCATTCTGATAGCAACAATCCGGGAGATGAGGGATTTCGCTATACGCGATCACGCAACCAAAAACGCGCCGCGTGAATTTACTTTTAACATTTAAAACTCGTTTGAAAGTGATCATACATGCGCTGTTCTGCGACATTGGGCGAAACGAATAAGTTGTACAAGTGTATTTGAACGTAATTTATCGGTGCACTTGTGCGAGAAATGTCATTTTTTACAGGAAACCTTTTCGCGCTTGAGACGTGAATAAAAAATCGGATTTTGAAAATTTTCGGTGGTTTATAAAGTTTTTATGCCCTATATCCACGCACTTGTCAAAAAGCACGCGTGCAACAAGGGGCGGTGAATGATAAGAATGCCCGAAACGAGGTCTGGAGTCATAAATGAAGCAGACACTTTTTGTGTGTTGAAGAGTGGTTTCGTATTGTTTTAAACACACACACACACAATTTATTCTGCATCTTTTCTATCTTCCCGGGAAGGGATTTTTCGCTTTTTTGCTCGTGTGTAGCTTAATATTTTTTTAGTTTATGCACTATTAGAGGTGACTGTGTGAAAATTAACTAATTAATTAATTTAGTAACAATACGCTTTCGCGCGATTGGATACCGTGATTATAGTTGAACTTAATTATTTTAAAAGCGATTGCGTGATTTATTTTCAAGGCTAGAAAATTGTAATTTGATATGCTCTCGCTGTTTTCTCAGATAACACTTAAAGAGCGAAAATTATTCAACGGCATATTTTTCCACACACTTCAGGCACATTTTCCTCAAAGAAGTTTTCCTTGCCTCGCGGCTATTCTGTAAAAAATGATATTCACTTTCAAGATAACAGCTGCGTAAAGGGAATTTTCATTCCTACGTTTTTGAATAATTCTTATTGTGCATCAGACTTTGAGAATTTGCTAAATTTCATAAGTTGCGAAGAGTTAACGGTTTGATCGTTTGCCGATTTGCGGGAATTCCTCGCCGTTATTCAACTAATTCGTAAACTTATCCACAATTGAATATCGTTAAATAAAACGGGCATAAATAAGCTTTCTGGCGCGCAATTACACGCCAACATCGAAATTCTGATAAGAACGTCTTTCAGGAAAACGCCGGCGGCTTTATGCAAATCCCTTGCTCGTTTACGTGCGATTCCATCGAAGAGTAATATCAAAGTATAGTAGCCGCGGCGCAGTTTTATACAAATATTGCGCAACACTCGCGATGCGAAATGCCCGCAGGCCTTGGGATCCTTATCACCTTTCTTAGGAAAATTTAAAAATAAACTTCATCGCGGCCTGCCGTCCCCGACGGCGCGTATCATGCGAACAGCATCGATCGTCCTCTATAAAAGTCGCACAATGATCGCAGAATCAGTTGCTCGCCGACAAGCGCGATCAACACCGCGCGAGCCTCGAAGAGCATCGGCCGAAAGCTCGAAAAGCCAAGGCCGTAAAAATACCCGCGGCACGCGCGTCTTCGTTGGCAAAACGGCAAAAATAAAAGAAGGAGCCTCGTTGCGGCGACTCCGATCGACTGAACAGAGAGTCGTCGCCGCGCGCGGGAATTCAGGGCACTTGTTACTCCTGCGCTCGTTAGTTTATCGGCGGGCCATCCGCGCTCGCAGCGTCGAATCGAAAAGGAGCCACCGACTAATCGATGTCACGTACTTTGCTGTAATTCGCATACCCATCGGCCGGCGCATATCCTCTCTGACTCACGCCGCTCTCTCTCTCTCTCTCTCTCTCTCTCACTCTCTCTCTCTCTCTCTTTCTCTCTCTCTCGTTCTCTCATTCTCTCATTCTCTCTCCACTCTTCCCTCTTTCGCCGAGCGCGGCTCTTTCGCGTAATGCGCATTGAATGTCCGAGCCGCCCGCAAAAATGAGCATTCCGCGAACGAGTGGCGCGCATTGCAAATCAACAGAGAAAGAGAGAGAGAGAGAGAGAGAGAGATGCGCGCGGCCAGGCGAGACTAGGACTTGAATGCACAATGGGAAGAGGAGGAGGAGAGAGGGAACTGATATTCCTCCTGCGGCAAAGCATGCGCGAGCCGCTTATTTCCAAGTACTTTAAATGCTTGAATTACGCTCGCTCGCTGGCGCGCGCTCACATTCTTTTTCGATTGAATGGCCAAAAAGACGCGCGAATTGCCATTATCCCCGCATAACACTGTCTCGCGTATACACCTCGGCACACACGCGCCGCACAATATAAGCTCTCGCGCGGTTTTAGAACTGCGGCGCGACGCTCGGTGATAAAGCAATTAATTACCGGCGGCCACCAGAGACCAGGTCACAAAAGGCGCGCGATTTTTCGATGTGCGCGATTATCGCCGAGCGTCGTGCGGACTATTAATCTCCTCCTGCGCGCTGCCGTTGCTGCTCGGCCGAGTGCAGTATTTATGGCGATTGTCGTTGGGAATAATAAGAATGAGCAGTGGAATGCACGCTTTGTTTTTTTATGTTCAAAAAGTTTACTATGTACCGGGACATCACTCGTAAAATATATACATTATACTCAAAGCATTTACGTTGCTCGTTATATCTCGCTAATTAGCAAAACGAAATCGAAACTCTGCGCGCAATCGCGCGTCAATTGCAGATTCGATAGGTTTCTATGAACGCAATCGATGGGTATTCCAGTTGTTTCTGCAGATTCGACACACTACGCACGCAACCATGCTCAAGCGAATGAAATTCGATGTACGAGTTTGAAAAGATCCGGCGCAGCGCATGACAATGCATCAATACTTTATGCCATCCGTCTAGTAGATCGAGTCGCGCGCAGCTAAGTCGCGACATCTACTCTCGCGTCCGAGCTGGTTCTTGATAAAGCCTCGAGAGCATGGCTACGACAGGCAGATAGAGAGGGGGGGGGGGGGAGCGAAAATAAACGATGGTATCGCAAAGTAACTTCGTCATCCCGACAATGACTTACAAGACGTCTCTGTCAATTACTGTAAGCGAGGCGTCGGGAAAGTAAATGACGTTACCCGAAAGTCATTATCCCGAACGCGCGCGGAGCTGCTCGGTTAGCTGCGGGGCAGCATCAGCCGCGCGAAATCGTGACCGACCCGGAAAATTAAAGTCGATTTCGTTATCGCGATGCTCTCTCGTTATGCAGTCGTAACGGCCGCGGCGAGCGATGAGCGAAATTAAGGATGCCACGCGGCGCGGAGCTATAATCGCGCTGTTCGTTTCGTACACGCACTGTGACACGGCTCGGGTACGATCGGAATTTCAATCGAAAGCGACTCTTTCGAATTCCCACGACATTGTCATGCGCGAGCTCGAAAGGAGGACCGGCAGAGTGGGCCGCTATATAATCATGCTCTCGCGGCGGTAGCTCTTCCTTACATACTAAAGATCCCGAAATGCCCGCTTCTGGACAATTTTTCACGTCGCTAAACGCACTCTCGAGACGCATAGCCTCTCCCCTCCTCGAGAATTCATTCGGATTCGCGAATAATAGCAGTAACTCACGCGCGTTTTTTCCTTTCTCCCTACGTACGCTATCTTATCGCTTTAATTCGAAGTGCTGTCACGTATTTAGCATCCACCGCGCGCTGTACTTGTATGCAGATGCCAACTGCAATGAATATTCATGATTCGGGCCGTATGATTTTCTATTTCCGAAACATCTTTGAAAAAGTATCGCAGGGCGTCATCGTCCACCGCGAAAAAGAACAGAAGAGAAAAACAGAGAGCGCGGAATTATAATCTCGAAAAGAGAAGCGCAATAACAAACGCACAGGCGCGCACTTATTGCAGAGTAACGACAGCTGCAGCTCGTTTATCCGCGCACCCATAAAAGCGTCGGCCGCTGAAAATGTTTCTGCTCGCCGCTGCTCACAGGAACAGGTGAAAATCGTAGCTGCGAAATCAACGTCCTCTGTTTTTCCCCGCTCTCGTCATCGTGCGCTCGATTTCAAATCTCGACTTTTCGATTAGAATCGAGCGGACCCGAAAAGGAATCGTGAACAAAGCAGCAGTAGCAGCTGTCGGTGCGCGAGCGCAAAACTCGCTTCTCATCCTCTACAGCGGAATCAATCAGGGCTCTTTAAATCCCTCGAGCTGCCCGCGCCAGGAAAATTAGTTATTTATCGAGGAAACATCGTGCGCATCTTCTCCGCTATGTGCACGTTATATTTATGTACGATCGCATAGAGCTGCAGGAGCGTGCAGCTTTATTTGCTTTGGCCTCGCTCTGCGGTCGCTTTTCCTTTCTTTGATGCGTGGCTGCGCGCTTTTCTCCTTGGATTTTCGCGGAGCGAGCCGCGGGCATGGGTAAACACGCTCGCTGCTCCGATGGCGGAGGATGCAGCCGCGCGTCAAGAGAGCTGCTCTTGACGTTTGATTTCGGATTTGTAAGTAAATACCTCGGGCGCGCTCTGGAAAAATACAGCTTTCGCCTCTGTCGGCGGGGTGATCTCCTTACAAATTCTCCTACAAATTTTTCCCGCTGCCTCCCTTGACCATTTTTCAATTTACCGCGTGTCCATTCCCGTTACAAGCCAATTCACGTATTGCCTCTTGGTCCGTGGCGAGTGTAAGTCTTGAGTGTAAGTATTCGATGATTAACATCGCGTCGCATTAGTCGTTCGATTTAATTTTCGAATCGGCGAGCTGCAGCGGACTCTGGCAATTTTTCATTGATTCGGCTCTCGGAGCGTTGTTTGTGTAATGCATTGAAAGCCGACGGAACATAATTGAGAGCAGTCGTACATTATACGCACGTATAAATTCTCTCAAAAGTGCGCGTAAGGCAATCACGAATATCGAGCGACATACTTTTTTCCCATATGATTCGGGGCCCCTTCCGAAACCCTTCGATTCAATCACAACAATAAACACTCTTGAAATAAAGAAAAAAAAAACGGCGGAAAGAAACGAGAGACGTACAAATTCGTTTACCCTCGCGGCATCCAGTTACGCCGCTCTGTTTTCCTTCCCGGACAACCCTTGTAGAGGGTCGAACCCTCCTCTCTCTCTCTCTCTCTCTTTGTCGACTCCAAGCCCGGGAGCTCTTTCTCGATCAGCTGACTGGCGCGCTTTTTTCAAGAGTTGTCGGAAAAAAGCTCGACACCTGCGTGCGCAAAACGGTGTCGAGTTCCCGCTCTCTCTCTGTCTCTCTCGGCCCATCAGGTTAAATATTATCTTTATTTCCGAACAAACGAGCCCGATGCGCGCGCACAGCAGCGGTTGTAGGTGTCTTGTTTACGCGCACGAATCGGGTTACAGCGCGCGCGCGGTTATGCTCGCTCGCGATAAGGCGGAGTAAGTGTAGCAAGAGAGTCGCTGCAGATGTGGCTCTCTGTCTGCCGAAACATCGAATGCAGCGCGGGTGCAGTTGAGAAGCAAGAAAAGGGGTTAGACGGCAGAGCGCGCAGCGTATAAAAAAGCTGGTATGGTCGGGGAGAGGAAGCGCGGGGCGGGAGATCGGGAAGAGCGATATCGGCCGGAGATAGCGATCGCGCCTGTTTCCTTTTGTTTTCGCCTGCTCTCTCTTATTCGGCGCTCGCGCGCGTGTAGGCTGCGGGCCGCTATATCGAGAGCAAGAGAGATGCTCCCGCTCTCTGCCGCGCGTCTCTCCCGGCGTCATTGTTATGCATTCTCCGAAGAGATAGAGGGTGCTTATGCAAGCCGCCGCTTTTTGCGCGAGCGCAGCTCTCGCGCCGGGCTTTCGCACGGAAATCAGGCAGCTGCAGCAGCGCAAGGCTGCGATTACGCGCGGCGTCTTGATTCTTGAGGAGCGGCCCTGCCATTTGAGGCGAGCGTTTTTTATCCCTATTGTTCCCGACTGGGTGTGGGAGGCGAGGCGAGGGCTTATATTGCGCAACGCCGGGAGAGACGTGCGCTGCGGACTAGCTTCTATGAGCTTTTTTCGACGATACAGGAGAGCTTTCGTACGTGTGTCAATTTGCGCTCCTCGATAACGCTCGATCCGGCGCCCGCTCGTTATTGCTACTCGTATCTGGAGTTTCTTCTTCGTAAAAATTTTTAATTCCGAAGTTTGCTTGTCCAGCACGAGTCTGGCTTCCGCTGTATAATCATCATCAACCATTCGCGGCTAAACGATCGATCCTCGCGCGCGGAAGCAGCAGAATGCACTTTCTTGTCCCACACTCTTACGTCTTTTCTGCTCTCTCGGCGGAAACTTTCTGACCTACATAAGCCGCGAGGAAACAAAGAAAAATATACGTAAATTCTACGCAGAGTGCAGCTCGGGAGTGTAACCATTAGAAGCGGGGGAAATTCAAGATTTCCAGCGTTATACTTCCCCTATCCACATTTACTGCTCCCGCATCTGACTAAATCTTATACGTTTTTACACGCCAGCATTTATGGGCTCGAGTTTGAAAAAAACATCAGAGTTTTTAATATTCGCACCATCAAAGTCGAGAAAAGTACTTCAAAAACAGTTTCTCTTATTTTTTATGCAAGCGACTTACTGCCGTAAAAGGTGGTATCATAGCGCCGTGATTATAATGTTCCTATCACTCACACTATTGCGTTTTTGGTTTGTACTCCCTTTCGAGCAACGGGCTCGCGAAGAGACTCTTGCGAAATCATAGCGTACCCGTTGCGAATCTCATCCCCTTCTCGTCGCTCTCTCTCTCTCTCTCTCTCTCTCTCTCTCTCTCTCTCTCTCTCTCTGTTACTCCTTCCTCTCCGATGGCGATCTAGCGTTGCAGCGAACTTACGTAAAATTCGATCCGTCAGTTGCACGCAAGGTCGGTCCGCTCGGCCGACGCACATCGGGGACCTGCGCAGGAAAAAAGTTTTCACGAGCATTTCTCGGATTCGTGGCTCAGTCAAAGTTTCAGTTGAAACGCGGCTAATTCCGTTTCCAAGCTGCGCGTGCGTGCGCTGCACTGCCCGATGTGTATATATAGGTGTGGGAGAAAATAAAGGACTGCGGGGCCGAGCGAGCGAGGACGATAATAATAATCGCGGCGGATTATTTTCCGCGCGAGGCGCATAATACGCCGCTGTGGCGAGTGCCGTCTGAATATGCGAGCGAGCGACAATGAGGGGGTGTGGGCGAGAGTCCCTCACCCATGCAGCGCATGCTGTGCTGCAAGGAGTTCGCTTTTAGCCCGCGCGGCCGAGAATGCAATTATTCAAATGCACCGCGGCCAACTCTTTATTCGCCTTTCGCTCGATGCTTTCTTATTTATCTTTGCGCGCGCTCCAATTTTTTTCTCTCCGTTCGTCCGTCGGCGACGCTTGTCGCTTGTCGCTTTTCCATTCCGAAGTCGTGCGAGTCGGGCCGAGTGGCTGTACGACGCGCCGAAGAAACTTTCCCGGATCGGTGAATTTAAAGTTGCGGACTTTTGACGGACGGAATATCTAACATTGTGTGCTCGTACTGACCGGCGACTATACCAAGGAGACTCTATAGAAGCTCGCAGCAGTTTATTGCAAAGTTCGCATTTATCTATTATTCTCGGTGTAATGTCGTTGATGCTGGATTTAGTTCGCTCGGGTCGACGCTGTATGCGCTGTAAAAATACCGATGAACTTTAATAACCATAATTGACGGACGCAAGTGGATCTGACCCGTTCGATATAGTAATCAGCTCGTCGGACGCTTTGAATTTGAAATAAAACGTGTGAATTATTACAAACCTATAGCTGAACTCTTCTGGTTATTGTCGGAAACCGCGCGCATTTATTATTCGACTTAATCGGGGATGATGAAAGATGGATCTTCCTTTGAATCCTGCGCGAGAATAGCGAGCGTCAGTTGCAGAGACACCGTGAATGAAGTGTAACAGTGACGGACGAGCCGAGGGCTCGGTTCGATCGGAGAGATTTACTTGAGAGACGTAATTTCCGTGAGCGGTTTAACGGTCCTTCGCGGTATCATTCTTACGCCCGCAATTAGCGCGCTTACGAGCTCCTCTTACGAGCGAAGCCCGTCCAGTGCACGCCCCGAATTCTGCGAGTCCTGCGAAACCGATTATCCGGGGCGTCTATAAGTAATAACCGACGCGAAATCGATCTGCTCCGCGATGGCCGAGCGCGACGAAAGCTCGGAGCCAAAGAGCGAGGCGGGCCGGCTAAAAGGGGCAAAAAGGAGGCTCCAAGTTTTCGTCGATGCAGGGTTCCTCGTTACCGCACTTTTGCATAGGCGCCGGCACTCCCCTACCGCTCGCGCTGCATGCACTGCGAGCGACGAGAGCCGCGCAGCTCGATCGAGAGAAAGAGAGAGAGAGAGAGAGAGAGAGAGAGAGAGAGAGAAAAGGCACATCACGCACGGTGGTCTCGCTCGCAGTGTGGTCCCCTGGGCTGGAGAAGCACAGAGAACCGCGCTGCTGCAGCTGATAGCGCGCTCTCCTTTTCCTCGGCGCGAGCGCTGCTATACGCCTCCTCTCGCTCTCGACCCCGTCTCCGCATCCTTTGGCCTCTATCGCCGCTCGCTCGGCGTGTTCTCTTTGGAAATTGTTCCTCCTGCGAGCTGCGATGCGGTTCTCTTTTTGCGAGAGGCCTTCGCGAAAGTGTATTATTTATGGGTCGCCAGCTCGGGAGGGTTATCCCCCGGTAGTCGTCTATTCCGCGAGCTGCTTTATTATGTCTCGTCTCGCTCCTCGAGTTTCGCGCACTGTGCGCACTTGTGTCTGCGATGATCCTGCCGTCGCCGTCTTAGTTCTGCGCGGCGCACGGAGGTAGAGTAGCGGGTGACGCTCCGGTGCGCGCCATGGTCCAGGGGACGCGGGATATCTGCGAAATTTGCATGAGAATCGACGCGCGAATGCACCGCCGGGACGGATATACGGACGTCGGCGCGCGGCCGAGTGCATTATAACCCCCGGCTCGCGTGTATGCGGAAAACGTGAGCGTCGAAGAATGCTGCCGCGCTGCACTTGATTTATGGCGAACTCGAGCGGGATATTTCACTTGCGCCGAGTTCGGAAGGTGAGCCACGCCAGGGGGAGGCGCCGCTCTGACGCTTAACCCACATTTCGTCTGCTCATTTTGTCGCTGCAGCGAGGGATGATTGAATTGCGTCGCGCGTCGTTCGATTATTGAGCAGGGAAAGCTGAACGCGTGCAGAGTCCGCAACAGCAACGTTATCGATCGGATCGCCGGCCAATTGACGTGTAGAGAAGCTCGGCCGTAACTTGAGTAACAATTGATAAAAGCATTTTCCCACCTCGCGCAGAGCCCTTTGCGCCGCGAGTGGGAGAAGGGCAGAAGAAGGCGCTAGAAACAATAATTATCAATCGTATTTCACGCGCTGGAAAATGAGTAACCGCGGCGCGCATCATCACCTGCGCCCGAGCGCAACCTCAGTATGCGGCTCGTACGAGAGGCATCTCTCCCTCTCGACTGGTCGATCCGGCGAAAAATCTCGTAGATCACTCACGGGGCGGATCGGGTTTGTTTTATAATTCGCAAAAATCCACATCAAAAGCGTGTACACGCGATCGCGAAAATATGCTGGGCAGACGAGGCGAGGAGGAGAAGGAGGAGGAGGAAGAAGAAGAAGCAGAATAAGAAGAAGAAGAAGAAGAAGAAGAAGAAGAAGAAGAAGGTGGATGAGGAGGAGGAGAAGGATCCGAGGGAACGAGCCGTGATTTTTCGCCGACGTCTCTCGCGCGCGCTCGCCCCTGACGTATAACGTACAATTACTCTGGGACCAGATTACACGAGCATGGGAGCCTCTCTCACTCTCTCTCTCTCTCTCTCTCTCTCTCTCTCTCTCTCTCTCTCTCTCTCTCCCTCCGCGCCGTATACCTGTGCACGGCATTCTCCTAGTCGCTCCCTCTCGTTATATGCTCTTTCTCCTCGTTTATGATCTTCGAAGGCCGGCTAAAGTCAAGCTCGTGACTGAGGCGCATCCTTGAATTTTCCTGGCGGCGGGTCTCCTCAAGCGCTAGTTTCAACAAAGAATGAAGAGAGCCTGTGGATGCGCCAAGATGCCCGGCAATAATATCTATTATCGCCAGGCACGAAAATATAGTTAGGGAGAGAGAGAGAGAGAGAGAGAGAGAGAGAGGAGCCGTAACGAGAGACGTACTGTGCACATGATATACCTCGTGATTTACCTGCAGCTCAGCGACCTCCGTCGTGGGACAGTCAGCGTCTTTCTCGAGACGAGAGAAGAGAGCTGTTACGCGCGACAGCGAAAACAATGCGGGGAAGACAAAGGTGTTGCGTTACGATTGATTTATCCGTTTATGGCCGTCAGGTCTAAAATTGTCAACACTTGGGCGCGCCGACGGGTGCGACATTGTGTGCGCCCATCAAGGACCCTCTAATTTTCCACCTCTCGTTTGACCTCTGTTTTATGTAACAATTTCCCAGCTGCAGCACCGAGGGAGCTATAGAGAATAAGAATAACGCATACGAAATTTTTCGCCGGTCGAAGCCTCCGTTTCAATGACAGGTCATTACGTTTATTATTACGTTCAACTCACTCGGTGCTCGTGCGAGCAAAAATCGCCGTTTATTCTGCAACGCGTATAGTGCGCAGTGCGCACACACGAACGCGCGCTCTGTTGGCTTTTAAAAATTCCCCGTCTGCGCTGGCTACCTAATTGAATCGACAGTGCGCGCGAGCATCGTGATTATTATTGTTACTGGCTGTCGCGTCATCTGTTTAGCTCGGAGGAGATAAATACTCGATCTTCGGATTGCTCGAATTTCAAGTGTGCACGCGTGCGGCGAACGGGCGCGCTTACGGTGAAAAATCGCGAGGAAACCGCGCGCGTGCCTGGCGCTCTATAAGCCGATTACGCGCGATTACTAATTCAGTCCTGTATTAGCGGCATACGCTGCAGGTATACGGGAATACATTATTCCTGTAAATATACCGCTAACCGCTCCGTGTTTGCTCTCGGCTAATGTGCGAGTCCGCTTATAGACGAAACTCTATGATCGATTGCTATTTATTGTCGACTGCAGGGAGCTACGCGTGACTTGCAATCATCCGCTATCAATTCTGGAATAACGAAATCGCGGTGTCGAACTTACGAGGCATGTCGAACTTATGAGTCAAGTTCGACGCTCCTCTCCGGCCAATAATGTTTTTATATGGATGTCGTGCGTCGACTCGCTGAAGAGAGTCGTGCAGCACGAGATCCCCCAGCCCGGCCGCGCTTATCAGTCAGCAAGCCCAATAAAAGTGAGCGAAACAGTCTCGGCGGCCTAATCGTCGATTAATCACCTTAATCTTTCCGCAAATCGACGGAATCAATCTCCCTCGTACCTGCTGCACTGTGCGGCGTCTTGAGCGTGTTCGAACACGTCGTATAATCGCGCGCGCGCAAAAGAGGAGAGGATGAGCGTGTACGAGCACGAGACCGCGAAGCCCCGCGCTCTCGGCTGCGCGGATGCGGATTTCGGCGTTTCTGCTCCTCCGACGTTGACGTCGATCGATCCCGAAGCTCCTCGATTTTCTAGTCGAAAGGAATTTCGGCTGAGGCGAGATTGGCAAGTGAACCGCTTGCTGCTGCAATACTGCGCGCAGATAAGAGCGCGTGTAAGCCCGCGCACGATACGTATTAAACGCGCTCCGATGCATCAGTCAGCCGCGGAAGCACCTGTCGCTGTCGCCGCTCGCGAGAGAGAGGGAGCTGGGAAGGGCAGACAGTCGGCTCGGTCGTTCGCGAACGAGGCCTCGTTTATAAATCCAACATACAATCAACTTTATGGCGCGGGTTGCCGCGCGCGCGCTCACGAGCAGAGTAGGGGGAGGATAAGGCGCACACACGCGCGCGTATAGCGTTCCGCTCTCAGCAGCGGCGCGGAGAGGACGAAGAGGAGAGAGAGAGAGAGAGAGAGAGAGAGAGTAAGAGGATCGTGAGCCTCGGAACCGGGTTATTACCGTCTTGTTAGCTGAAGGGAAGGAACGAGCTGCGGAGAGCGACTGCAGGTGCGCGACTGCAGCTACTCGCCTTCAGCTCTTCTCTCTCGCTCGCTTAATTTCGGACAATTAAAGTGCTATCTTCCCGATCCCGTTGTCTGCAGTGAGTCGAGATCCGGCTTATACGTAATACCGCTTCGGCTCGCACTCGAGGCATGCGCGGATACCGCCGCTTTTCCTTCGTCTGCAACTCGCCGTGTACACCGCGCTGATTTTCAACTCGGCGTGCGCGCTTTACTCTACTGGAGAACAATCCGCGCTTCATTTGCCGAAAACTTGCGCGCTCGCTGAAATAGGCGCACGAGCGTTTATTTCAATTTTATCTTCCGAATCGCAAGCGGCGCGGCGGGCGTCATTAAATCAGCGAAAAGTTGACAGAACGCAACTGCGCATACAGGCAAACTTAGTTCGCCCGAGTCTTTGGTTGAAACTTTGTCGCAGCTCCACACGCTCGAACGCAATTCCCGAGCGATTTTTCGCGATGGAAACGCGGCGGGGCGATTAAAAAGAGGAAACTTCCGCTGTTTGCCGTTTTACCATGAGCTCTTTTTCCTCGTCCATATTCGTTGGCGATTTCTCCCGCGCAGGGTATGCTATATCAGCAGCCGCCTTATCGGCCGCGGTGAATACGGGGAATTAGTACCGGGCGATTAGTTGCTTTCTATTCGCCTTTTGAAGCTCGACGTGCCTCGAAACGCGATACCTTTCACGAGATGGCTCCTCTTTCCCGCTACGCTTGATCCGACTCTCGGCTGCTGCAGCGGCTCAAGCTACAGCAGCTATTATGCAGATACGGGCGTGTGTTTTTCTCTTGTAATTTTCCTTATTTGATTGTCGGTCGCGGGCAGCGCGCGGCCATTCAAATGCTGCGATTTATTTGCATTTTTCTCGGCGTATATAGGCGGCAGCAGCGGCGCTGGCTGTTTGATTTGCTGGCGATTAGGCCTATGCTCGAGTAATTAATGACGCGGTCGGCTCTCTCGTATGCCAATAGGCGCGTGCGTATGGCTGTAGCGCCAAAGTTTGTACGAAAATTGCGTTTCTTTATAATTATGCTGGATCGTTTACTCTGTTGCGCCATACACCCTTTTAGCAGGCATATTTTTAAGTGATTAAGGTAGTTCACCGGCGGCAGTGGTGCTCAATCAGGGTTTTTATTAGAAAATTCCTTTTTTAAGATATTATACAGTGTTATCTAATGTCAAAAACTTAGAATTCATAGTATCAAACATTAGAATGCTGATATAAATTGTTTAGAGTACAAAATACTCTCAAAACTTGTAAGTGGGAGAAACACTGCGCACCTATATAGATATAGCATGGGATGAAAACTTTGAATGGTTGTAAGTTAATCTTAAGAAAAAGCCTCGTTTGCCCTATTCAACTTTTTCTCCGTGATTTGTATTGCTATTTTACACCATAAGCTAGTTTTTTTAAAAATATTCTAAGAAAACTCGCTTCGCAATTCAACTAAACATCCTCAAAATTCGGACTCGGTATAGGCTTCCCATGTTAAAATACAAAATTTCAAGGTTCAATATCACTAAAAATAATGTCTCTTGGGGGGTAAAAAAGTACCACGTTGTAGAGGACAGTTAATTGAACATGTAATCAAAGTTCGAGGGATATCCTAAGAAAATAAATATTCCGGTGAACTACCTTAATCAAATTGTGGAGTCTGATATTTTTCGGACTTTTTTAACGAGCTCAACTCGATGCCGGAAAGATAAACATACGCTGGAAATTCGTCGTTTGCAGATGAAAATTTCGAAAACTTTATCATGCGGCGCTATTCAAAAGGAAACCCAATTACTTCGCAGCCATCCTGCAGCGTCGAGCCTATAAACCTGCTCCCGCGCCACCTAATTTCTTTTGCATCGGTCGAACGAAAAAAATATAGGTCGCGCGTCACGCTTCCATGGAATCCGCGCGTTGCACCGAAAAAAGTCCGCGCGCGCACACACAGAGCACGAGTTAGCAATAAAGCAAACTATAAATTCCGGGCAAAATTCAAAGCGCAAATTTACTGTGCCGAAAAAAAGAGGAAGGTCCATCAATCCGCGCTCGTTGACCCATTCACTCGAAATTACAGTCTTCGAGTCTCTCGCCCGCCGGCCGCCGCGCGTCAAACTCACGGGTCCACGCGCTCGCTAAATTTCGCGTACACGCGCGAGAAGCATCGACCATTAATCTAGCGGAAAAAAGTGCGACCGAGCGCGTTCGAAAAAAGCCCGCCCGAGCAATTAGCCGAAGGAAGCTCGCGCGTGCGTCGACGAACTATAATATTAGATTTAGAAGAAGAATCGGCCGAGTCGGCAGTGCGCGCACGCGATACGTGTCGGTGGGGCGCCGCAAAAGGAGAAAAAGCGTGGCGAGGCTCCGCGAAGACGCCGAGGATGAGATGCGGGGCAGTGAAGAAAAAGAGGAGCTGGAGGAATGGGAGCAGCCCTTTGTGCGGAACGCATTCCTGCGTGCGCGTACGTAGGCATACTGTGCGCCTATAGTATATATATTACATACTCGCTGCTTTTGGTGGTCCGGCGTTTTCGGCTCTTTTTGCCGGGACTGCTTTGGATCATAATTTTATAATCGTCCGGTATGCCAGGCAGTTCGAGGTTTTTCAGTGCGGCGTGCTTTGTTTCATTCGGCGGTTCGGAATAAGCAAACAGACGTGATTATGTGTATGCGACGCAGTAGAGACCTGCTTGATTGTGTGATTTTTCACCGTTGCAACAACTAAACTTTTGTTTCCAGTGAAAAAAGATGGAGCGACGATTGAAGCGGCCCGCAATAATTACGCGAAGCGCCTGTGTGAGAAAACTCGCGCGTACACAAGTGCGAGAAGAGGAAAAGGGCGGCGCGCTGTCGTTCTCTGTTTTCAAAGTGCCGCTCGTGTGTGCGTATACGCGAGGCGCTGCATCGCGACTGGTGGTCGGCGGGAGAAGAGAACAGCGTAGCATGTAGGCGCCGCTTGCGGAAATCTCAGAGCCGGGAGTAGAAAGCGCACATGCGAGCAGACGCGCGTCGGCCGAGTGCGGATCCGGTGACTGCTGCCGCAGCGGTGCCACTGTACACCAATAGTGTATACATGCACGCCGCTGATGCTTGTGGGAGCGGCTCGACTTTTCAATTTGGTCTTGCCGGCGGAAACGCGCCCCCGTGTCGCGATGCATGCGCGCGCGCTATTGGCTTTTTGTTGCGCCGAGTTTCGTGCGCAAGAATACGCGTAATTGAATTCGGAACGACGTTCAAATTCAATTACAGAATGCAGCAGCGCTTTCTTTTTGCGAGAGCGCGTATGAAACATCCATTACGTTTATTTCGTCGAGTTTTTTTAATAATGCACTCGTTCGATCGTCCGCCGGGTTACGGCGTTCTCTCGTCAGCGTCGCGCGCGGCAGATTAATTCAATTTGAGTAGCAACATAATGTGCATGCGATTCCGATAACGTATTACGCCCCCCTCTGGATTTTATCGCCCTGCGGCAGAACAAATTTTTCTCGTTTTTCCCAAAAACAATTAGACTAATAACGAACGAGGTAACAAACGAGCAGCGCAGCGGCAGTAGCGCTGTAAGAGAGCCAGGAGAAAAAGTCAGAGGGAATTTTAATTTATTCACATTCTAGCTTCTCATTAGGATGCTGCGGAAGAAGCTCGCAGCGCGCGAAGGCAATGTATGCGAAGATATTTTGAGGAACATACAAATATCTTACAAACACAAAGGCAAACGAGAGTGGAAAAGGTACAAAAGAGGGAAAACACGTGCGCGCTGAGAGACAATGAGAACGCCGAGCGCGCGGAGAGACAAATTGAGGGAAAGCGAAAGCGAACAGCGAGAGAATGAGAGAAAAATGATGAAATAAAGAACAAGCGTTGCACGCGAGGCGAGCGGAATGAATCTCTATTCGCTTTTAGATTGTAGAGTGAGTCGGGGGGGGGGGATTTTTGAATGCGCTGTGTTAATTTGTCGTTCCTAATGTGAAGACTATAGCGCACATTTAAAAATTGCCTAGTACAAACAGCTTGATTTTTTGATAACCATGTCAAATTTTCTCGCAAAAGTTAAGTGACAGTGCGTTAAAAGCATTATTTTTTCTTTTTTTACAGAACACGACGTTCTCTAATGAACACTTTTAATCTTTTCTTTATTGTGACTTTGCTATTGATGCTAAATTTTTGAGATCATTAGTTATTAATGTATTGTATACATTTATATTGCTACTGCTCTTAGTGAATATGTTCCTTAATGGAACGTAATAGAACGACACAGGCTCTAATTGGAATAGTTGCCTTACTTTAAGAGGAGGATCTTGCGTTGTAAAGTGATTTTATTTATAATTTTTAGTATTCTCTTTTGTATTCTTTGGATTAAATTTAGACAATTGTTGTACGCTCCTCCCCAGGCAATTATACCATAATTCACTGATATCCTTGAGCTTATCAGGGCCTTGACGAATTCATTGTACTCACACATTGTAATAACAAGTCTTATTCTGAGAGTAGTGGAATTAAAACAAAAAACTTTAACTTCAAATTATATTAAATACATCATATATCTTTGATAATATTCTCAGTGTGAGACTTTAACGTTACTACTCTGAGAGTAGCATATATAAAATTAAAAATAACAGTAGCGAATCGAAGTTAAAGCGCATAAGCTTCTCCCCTTTCGCTGCAAACATCCTCGAGATTCCTCGAACGCGAGCTCACTTTATTGCCTTACTTCACAATAGACACTAACTTCGAATGTCCCTATCCCTTTACATGTCCGCGTGAGTAGCTCTATACTGCAGCACTATGTGCGCGCACAAGACAAGGCGAGAAGAGAATAAAAATCGAATTACGCGGGGAGCTGTCCGAACGAGGAAGCGAGGAAAAGTGAAGCAAGGTAGAGACACGCTGCAGCAGGAAGAGGAGTAGCTGAGCGCGAGGGAGGAAGCTCACGCGAGAGCACGTGGGTGGTCCTTCCAGTCTTCAGCGGGAATCTCTCGTCTCTCCCGTCTCCCTCGCCTCTCTCGACGACGGCGCTGATGCGCGCACTGAAGAGAACAGTAGAGAGAACGACTTCGCGAAGTATCCAGAGGAGTCTCAAATGGCCAATTAACGCGCCGGTTAATAAACTTCTTCAGAGTCTTCGGATTTTTGTCTTCCCGATCTGCAGGCCGAGAGGCGAGCGTGACGCACGCACCTTTTTCGCGAGCGAGAGCGGGGGGGGGGGGGGGGGGGCCCCCCCTCCAACGGGCGGGGGGGGGGGGGGGGGGGGGGGGGGGAGTGCCACGCTTCAATCGACTGCCGCAACCGACGAGCGCGAGTGATGAAGCGAACTTCAGATATATATATATATATATATATATAGAGAGAGAGAGAGAGAGCGAGAGTGACTGGTCGAACGGCTGACGCATTTTTTATCTTTTACGAGCTACTTATTGCCGATGGGCCGGAGGGGCACCGTACATACTCTTTCGGCAGCTTTTTTGCCATTGCGCACGTGTGCGGTCGAGCGAAATTGCAGCGATTTACCAAATTTTAACGAACGTGCACGGGAGCACTGACGACGCAGAAGTAACGAGCTCGCGGGCTCGTCTTGTACCTACAGCGACTTTATTGACAGATAATTAATCCGTCGTGAAAAATTACCTGATTATGGGCTTCGAGAGCCTGTCTTTTTTCGCCTCCGTTTTCGTCGCCGATGCTGGCTTAATTTCTCCAAAAGACGAGATTATGTGTTTACCATTTATTACGTGAAAATCCGCCAATCTCGAAATGTATCGCGAAAACGCGTTTGTTTATTAACAAGTCGGAGCGATTAGTATCTTTCCTCCCCCGAAATCAACAGCTTGAATAATTGCGGCGGTGAAATTCCCGGCAGAAGCGTCCGACGAGAGAAGAAAAAACGAAAAAGTTTAATAAATTGATGAGGCTCGAAAACACGACTCGACTGGCGCGCGTGGGCCCGCGTTAACGACGATATTGCCCCGGTGTCATTTGTTAGGCGAGAGGATTTTTTTCGGCAAAACCGGCCGATTCCGCGAGCGCCGTCGAATTTATTTCGCGCTCACGCTAGCAAAAAAGGCGTACGAGAGAGAGAGAGAGAGAGAGAGAGAGAGAGAGAGAGAGAGAGAGAAGCGGAAATTTCGAGGAGAATAGAGTAGTGGATGGAAAGCGATTATTTATGCATTCCACACGCCGGCCGCTCGCGGTGATTCACGCGCGACTATGATGCCGCGAAAAAATAAAAGCCCGAGACGAGAGACACAAGGCCGGGCTTGTACTTTTCGCGCGCAAGTTGCGCCCGAAAGCGCTGGAAAAAATAACGTAGCGAATGATGGGCAAGAAAGCGATACGGATACTGCGTTTTTGCGCCCGAGCCTTAACTCGATTTACTCCGGCTTCGCATGTATCTCGTACGCGACAGGCTGAGCGATTGATTTTCTCGAGTTTTTGCGCTATCGATTTTTTTCCGAAGCCTCTTCGAGTGCGAGCTGTATCGCGTGAAGCGCGAAGCGAGAGCAAATTTATCGAATAAATCACCGTATTTTTAAAATTCGTTTCCTTGAATTAACTGCGCACGAGCGGGTGGGCGCATGCGCCGTATTTTAATATAAAGTCATCAATAAAAGTGCAAATAATCGCAAACATCGCATAATAACCTTTTTGGCCCGCGATTCGAAAGCTTTTTTAATCGAATCTCGCTTTAAACGTTTAATCTCGCGCCATAAAGAGCAGATTTGACGATATTCCTCTTGAAAGCCGTCACTCGCCAAAGAGCTACTGTCTGGGTATGCTTCATTCACAAGCGATTAACTATCTGACCAATGATTTCGCTCGTTGGCATTGTGCCGCTCAGAGTGTTAGCATTCATCGACGCAGTCGCATTATAGTTTGCAAAAACGCCCCTAAAAAGCGGCAAAAATGCTCATCTTCGACGCGGCAGCGGCCTAATGGCCTTGAAAGCGCGACGAAAGATATCGAAATGAGAAAAATACGCTTTACGGAGATCGAGCTAGTCGCTCGCGCGCGGACTGAACATCGGAGCGAGTAAAAAAGCGCTCGACGCCTGCAATATTTCAGTCGCGCTCGCGGTGCTAATGAAAGCCCAAAAGCCCGAAATCATTTGCCGGCTCGTCGAGACAAATCACTCTCTGTCGGCGCACTATTTCCGGCCGCTCCAGCGAATTCCCTAGTGCACACCCACTGGCCACACTGACACCGACACGGCGCGCATGTGTGTGCACGCTTGGTGATTCGCTTCGCGCGTGCGAGATTCGGGCATCGCACGGTACTGTGCAGCGATTCGAATTATAAGAGTATGTGTTTGAACTTAAAGTATATCGATTTTCGAATAAAATACTCAAGTCGTTTTACGCGTACGGTAAAGGTATTATGTTGTGCGTGCAGTGATATCTGAATTTTCCTTAATTATTTGGATTGAAGAGTCATGGTGGTCTTCGCATTAATGCACCAGCGTCATATTAAACGAGTGTTTAAAAATAATCATATTTCAGGTGTCTTACACTTTAGCAGTTACACTATACCGGATTTGGCTTGAATTTACGAGCTTATTAAGTATCGTACTCGAAGCGCTTATAAGGTCGAATTCAGAAAGAAATTCACGAATTTCATACTTGCAAATATAGGATGTTAGCGAATTTAATAAACTCGAATATGCACTACTAACGAGTTGTCGTAGTAAAGCTCTTTTATACGTGTATAAAAAGGAATATTTTACCGTTTCATTTCTATTAGATGCTATAACTAGGAAAGTAATGAATTTATATTTTACTTCTCGAAATACTGTGTGAGGATTTTACCACTCCTTTATTCTACCATTTGAATTTAATGAAAATTATTTTTTCAAAGCAATTTGAAAAACATCTCGCGATCCCGTTTCCATGCGAATGAGTCTACACTTCCGGCGGTTCTCATGCTTGACACTGCTTATATGGATTGACCAAACAAAAGCGGGAATCGGGCGCAGTATGACTAAGGCTCTCCTGATATCACGTGCGTGCGCCTACTGTTTGACGAAAGGCTGCAGAGACGTATATAAATCTTTCCGCCGTTGATATTTTCCATTATGCGACACATTAACCGGGTAAATAGTCCCCTATTCGGCAATCCCGATCGATCTTTCAGTTTTTTGGCTCAATTTCGACGTCTCATGGTGGTCTGTTATTGTTCTCGGTGGTCCAGGGCCGTTTGAAACCCGACACAATGTGGGGCTCCCCCGTGTTTGTAAATATCGAATTACGGATCTCTCGGCGAGCTTTTCACGCAGGAAGTCGCATTAGACAAATTATCATGCGTCGATGTGCGGAGAGATAAGGGCAAAAAGTAATCAGCATTTCGAGCTCGAGGCCTTGAACAGTCGAAACGAGACATTTTGTGGAATAATCTTCTCGTCGTCGGTATTCATTATTCCGCGGCGTTGCAGTAGGCTATATTTTCGCATGCCTCGTGCGCCACATTCAATCTGCAGCGCGATGCGCACGCGCGTTCGTTTTTCCCTGGCGGCGCCGACAAAAAGCGAATCACATTTATTTCGTAGTTCAGGGAGAATCCGAGTAAATTTCAACAAGTCGCCGCGTTTGGATCCGTGATGCGGAGGAAGTTCCAGCTGCTCGCTTTATCTTGTTGCACACGTGCGTGTGCAGGGATATAACGCGAGCGAGGCTCATTCCGCGCAAGATGCATGCGCTCGTTCGCGGAGCCGTAATATATAACATGGGACGCGCGAAACGCGCGGAATGCGTTATTTTTAATTCGATCATTGCACGGCCGGAATGCCTTGACCGTCTCGGAGCTCATAAATAATTTGTCAGTCTGTTATTCCGCGACCGTTCAAGCGTTTACATTGTTAGCGCTGCGAACTTGAAAATTGAAACAATGAAATCACGCGGCGCGCGTTCCTGAATCGCTCTCTCAACTGCACACTGTGCAGCCCGCGCTAACGAGCTCGCCTCGATCCGTCCGTTTGTTTTTACGCAACTACGCGCACGCATTTGAAAACTCAAAAACCGGTCCAGCTCGAATCAAGGACGTATGTTCCCGATAAATATTGAATTGCGTTCTATTATTGCGCGCCGCTCGAAAATAAATAAGGTAGCGAATGCGTTCTGCCTCCTTTTGCCAATTCTGAATGAAACCAATTGGAAGTTATCGCTCGGCTCATTCAAAGCAACCGCGGCCATTCGATTAACTAAAACAGCTTCGGGAGCATCTGTAGCGCCGGCTGTGTGAAACGTCGTGAAACGATGTTGGAGGCACAAGTTAAAAAGGTCCAAGTGCACGCGTTCGCGTCGACGAAAGTTAAAACGAATTTTCCAAACTCGAATCAGCTCGCTGTACATGCGCCCTGTATATCTCTCACTGCCTCTGTACTGTCCCTCTCGACCATCTGCGGGCGAGGAAACGCGTGGCGATGCGCATCGAGCAATCTGGCTGGGTTCTCGGTTTGACCCGACCGAGTGGAGGAGTTGCAAGCGAACGAGCAAACGAAAGAAGGAGCGAGAGCCGTTATTACATAGCGCAGCGCGGCCACGTATGCGTGTTTACGAATTTCCGCGCGCTCGACCCTCTCTTAAACGGCCCTTGACCCCAATTGAAAATGCGCGAGCGCTAATATGCTCTGCGACGACGCCGTCGGAGCGTCTTGGCGCATTGTCTCACGGACGCGTCCTTTTATCGTGCATATTCCGCCGCAGTGATTCCCAGTCTTGGCGGATGAATTGTCGATTGCTCTCGATGTTGCTACCTCAAAGATGTTGCGAGCATGCATTGTATTGTGCACGTTGCGCCCCAAAGTTTTGCGTAATTAAAGAGTATTTCAAAGCGCGCTCTCGCTCAATCGGGCAAGCTCTGCCTCGAGGTGATTTTAATTTTTTCTTCAAAGATTCAATTAGGCAGGCGTATACTTAACTCGCGCGGCTTAAAGTCGGCAAACCAACAGCCGCACGAGCAAAACAGAATTAGCACAAATGCACATTACGCCATTGGGATTGTTCCCTGCTGCGCTATTAGCTCATCTGAGCGCTAATTGCTTTTAAATATAAGCTCGGCTAATAGCTCTCTCGGCCTGTTCTGTTAATGCAGTTCTAATTGAAAGTCTTTCGGCGGGGCGATGCTTGTTCCGTCAACGATGACAGTCGAAACAGCTACTTAGCGTGATCCGACAGATTATTTGGACGCTCTTTTCCTCGGAGAGCAGAGCATATGAATTCAGCGAATGCGGCACACAGCACCATTCAATTTCAAACGAGCATCCGATAAATGCACTCGAAGTGGAAACAGTATACAGTATATATATATATATATATATATATAGAGAGAGAGAGAGAGAGAGAGAGAGAGAGAGAGAGAGAGAGAGAGAGTAACACTATACACGCAGCCGGCGAAATCCCCGCATTCCAGCGAGGATCCGGCGAAGTAATTTAATAAAGCATGCCGACAGAGTCATTAAAGTGGCACTTCGTTTTCCAAAGTGCATTTTAAATACCGGCCTAAATGCCTGCCGAAAATTTGTATTCAAGCCTGCGTAACGCTTACGTCGCCCCTCGCGGCACGGAGCAGCAGCGAGCACAGCAGGCAGCGCCAATCAGTTAACTCTATACCTCTGCTCCGTATACGTACACACGCTGTGTAATGTAAACTCCATTACGCGGAGTAAGCAACCGAAAACCCGCGGAACGTCGGGGCGCGCACGAAGCCCGCCTCGTTATTTGGTCGATTCCGATGTGTTTTACGCGCGAGGGCGTGTTGTCATTGGCGTTTTTATAGCGGCTGTCGATCGATTGATTTCGGAGATTCGAGCCAAGTGCAGCTGCAGCGAGATCTTATCGTCGGCCGAGGGGCTGATTTAATGCACTCGGGACGTTTGATTCGTCGCTGGCCCGGCAACGAGCCTGTGTTTTGACGCCCGTTTCGGGCATTGTCGTACTGTGCTGTGGTACTGTCGCGCGCGACTGAATTATTCGATATTCCTTCTCGGGCCGCTCTTAAATCCGCCTCTTTACGGGCGCGCGAAGTAGTTAAAAATGGGAAAGCATGCTTAACGGTGCGCCGCGGAGCTATATTGTCGCTATAAAAAGAGCTTGATGCTTCCACTATAAAGTTCGTTCATTTTAACCAAAGTTTTTACCCATGCACTTATTAGTGTCACTAAAATCCACGGCTTGTTGTGCGGCGCAACTGCGTCATATCGTCAATTTCCCCGACTATTAAGCTTTACTGTTAGTCTTGTGCCGCGCGGAGAATAGGCCGTAATGTGGGACCATTCGACTATATACGAGCTTTATCAACCGAATGCTCAAATGTTAAAAGCTCAACTTTTGAGACTCTCGCTGGAGACGCATCGGTGGGTACGTGCGCAAACTCGAAAGTTGCGCGATGAAAAAAGCGATTCGAAAGATTTCCCATGGACTTGGAAATTGGGCGTGCCTCTCACGCTGCAGCTAGAGATCAGTGGCGCGCGGACGCTATCTGTGGATGAGGATCACATCACGGACGCTCCCCGGACTGGCGGTAATACTTACTGCTTAACGACCGCTAGATTGAAATTTGATGAGCTACGGCTCAAATACGGGCGTAGTCTCGAGCGCGCGCGACCTCGTGAGAAATTTAAATGTCGTTAAAAAATGCCTTACTCACGCATGCGATGCTGTCCATACACTGGCACGCTTGAGTCAAGCCGCCCGTCGATGCCATTTCTTCCCCTGTTTTTAATTCTACCGCCATCACAGGATATTTTTATCTCTGACTAAGATTCCTCTAACGACTGCAACAGCTTTTAAACTGTGGATTCAAGGAGTATCTGCAGGCAAATCTAATGGCAGTAGCCGTAGCTTTTTTAATGTTTGAGAAATGGCTGTACGCATGCCTAATAGACCTACCATCCCCGCTTTCTTACTATGCACGTACAAATTTTTATCGATAAAGTCGAGATTGAGCTCTCGTGAATCAGTAAACCCGTGGAGGTATTTTCCCTATCCGATATTCATGCTTGGGATAATGAAGCCGATATCTAATCAGTGAAAAGGAAAATAATTCGATTAAATTTCAAATCAATCGGTTTTGAACGAGCTGTTCTTACATATTTACGTATTTTTATACAGCATTCTGCTCCGCGACTCGTATATGCTATATATATAGGTACGTACATGCGAATGGTTATTTATATTTGATTCTCCAGACAGGCTGTTTTGAATTATTAAAGTCTAATATTATAATACTTGTTGTAATCAAGCGAGTAGCTCAGCTTTATCAATATAAATCGGCAAATTAACACGGCAAGTTGCACGCTTTCAGAACGAGGTGATAACTTATTAATTTTTGAGAGGCGACGTTTCCGCTCAAAATCTGCACCGCAAAGACATCTTGGGTATAGCATAACGAAAGATCCGCCATTTCAAGGGGATGAGGGAATCGAGCTGCGCATTCGTCTCCCCTTGAGTATATCCTTTACACACCTTCGTGGACGCATCGTCGAGATTCACACGCGAAAACCATAAATCTCGCGCGAGCGCGTTAAAGATTTTCAACACTCAGAGAGAGAGAGAGAGAGAGAGAGAGAGAGAGAGAGAGAGAAAGTTAGAGTTATTAGAGTTGGGAGCGAGCAAGCGGCTCCGTACAAATAAAAGTCAAAGAGCACGGAGAATAAAAGCCAGCGCAAATATTTTACCACGCATTTTAGCGCGACTAAAGACTCGCCGGCGTGTTTACGGTGACGGGTGAGGCGAGGGACAACAAGAGCTCGCTCTGTGTGCGTAAAGCCACCGCGCACCGGCTGTAGCACAGGCGCGTCCCGGAAAGCGAGAAAACGAGAAGAGAAAAGAGTGCGGCGGCGCGTCACTCGTCGCAGAGGCTGGAAGAAGAGGAAGAGCATAATAAGCCAGATTCGAAAATCCCTTGCGGTCGCTCGCATTGTGTGCGACGTGTAAACACGCCGATGCGGCGCACGCAATATAAAAGCGCTCGATTTTCACCGCGCGGCCGATAAATTTTCCGTGAATAATGCTGCAAGGAGACGAGCCGACGAGGCTGCACTGCGAGAGGAGCGGCATTTTTCCTTTCTTCTGTACACCCTGGCCGTGGCATAGCAGCAGCAAAGTATCCGGTTAAATTGGTCACGGGGCCCGTACACGTGTTCGCCGCTATCCCTGACGAATCGGGTAGAGCTACTCACTCGCCGCTTTTCCCAGCCAGCAGCGCCTAACAGCTCGTTTTGAAAAGGCAATGCGCGAGCGCCGAGGATAAGGGAGCCTGCAGAGCCAGATAAAAGAAGAGAGGGCGCGTTTTCCGCGCGAGCGAGTCCGTGAAATCTCTATGTCCGAGCGGCACGTACGTCGCGTATTGAGCAAATCGTCTACTGCTGCTACTGCGGCTCCACTACCCTATATACATAGAGGCGGACGAACACTCGAATGGATTAAAACGTTCTTTCGATCTTGTTATTTTGTCTCTTTTGGACCCGGCGAGCTTTTTCCGTTTTCGGCGCTGCTCGCGCTCTTATTCGGGGGGCCGAAAGAGGCTTTTACAGCGCTAGCTGCTGCAGCTTTGCCCCTTCGAAAGTAGAGAATTGCGCTGCTCACTTGTTGAGCTGGGTGTTTTCTTTAATTTTACAAATCCATTGAATTTCCGCGCTGCTGCAGCGTCCAATGTCCATTGCGGGATTCCATTCGAAAAATAGCTCTCTCATTCCGTATACAAATAATACGGGAATATGTAATAAATGCAACGGTCGGCGCGCTGGCAAATTTCAGAGGTAAATAAACAAATGCCGATCATGTGCGCAGTGAGCAGTGAGCGGAGAGGAAAAGACAATGGAGGTCAAGCCGCGCTAGAGAAGGGAAAACAGAGAGGATAAAGTCAAAGAAATACGACTGGGGAACAAGTGAGAAGTCGAGACCTGAAATCTTGACCTTTTCCTCGGCGCTTCCTGCTTATTTTCTCTCAGAGCTCCGTGCGCGCGTCCAGTGTTTATTATTTCACCGTCTTCTCCCACGATCCAGCCACTGAAATGATTTCGAACTGCGCTCGCTTTTCGCGCATATGCGCCGGCAACCGATACAACGATTCGCTGCGGCGGCTGGCTGCTCGAGAAATAAGGTCACGTCTGATGATGATGCGCCCAGGTTGCGTCGAGCTGCAGACTGGGAACGTGATTAGGATTCCCATGGAGATTTCGAAAAAATTCCATAAATTACCATCCTTATTACGCACAATAAAAGGTAATTACCGAGCGATAAACGAGGGAAGCCGCAGAGAGAGAGAGAGAGAGAAGCCACCCATCAAGTCGGCAGGGTCAGAAAGAAATCCGAAAGAGACAGAGGAATCTCAGGCGCATAAAATCGCCGGTACACCGCAGCAGTATCCCGTGGTTTCTTCGATTTTCTCTGTCTCCCTCGCGCGCGCGCGCCGCAAACGAGCTGAGTTTTCCCCTCCTTTCATCAATTCCATCATCAGGCGCGCATATACATAGCGACACGCGATCGGCCGCATTCGTTCGCCTCGAGACAAATAAAGACGATTTGGGCAATCAGCACGAGTAGCTAGCCGCACACATATAGCGAGCGGGTCGGGGAATTGGACAAGCCAATTTTCGAGTCGAACTCGCGCGACCGTACACGCAGAGGGAGAGACCAAGAAATTATCGAGGGGATTTCGGACGCTGCAGATGGGAGAGAAGTACGACTTACCGCAGCGTCAATCAGCTGTCGAAAGGCCGCTCGCTAATTGCCCGAGCGCGCTATGTACGTATCTGCGCGGAGAGCGGGAGAATCAATTATAATGACGATGTGCCACAATCCGCCATAACAGTTCACTCGACATCTCGACCTTTCGGCACCCGCCGCCTCCCTTGTTCGCCTCGCTTGTCCCCGCGCTCCACTTTACCTTCGTTCTCGACATGTATGCGCTGAGAGCACTCTCGTACTCGAAACGCTCGTACTTTGTGCCCCGAATAACGTTTATCCGACTGAACAATTGATTTCAAGCGCGATGAGGCGTAATGGCGATAGAGCTCTCATTCTTTTTTCGATTCTCGCGTCGCGCCGCTTTCGTCAATTCAGTCAGGCTTTTATCGAGCCCACTGTCCTGTACCACCATTGATTTTCAATTTTCTTCGTTGTATGATGTATCGGGAAAAAAATCTTCTTCCCAGTGGTTTGTTTGTGATTCAATCCCAATTAAATTAGTCTTTTACTTATCGCGTGGTAAAAGATCGTTCGTTAATTTGATTGATGCAATTTGTATAGATTTCTAAGAACGTCTACATCGCGCAACGGGATCGCAAAAAACGAAAACAGCGTTCCAAGAAGATCGGGCTTGCTATTTTACGCGACGCTTTCATACTCGCACGTACAGGAGTAAGCTAAGCCGTTCGAGTATCAAAGTATCCATTCAAAGAATCTTACCTTTAAGGAATGATAAAAAGAGCTTTCTCTTCACCGTAGCTCCTTGCTGCCTTGCTGTAAAACTCTTAATGAGATTAAACTTTCAAGAAGAGTCATTACCATGATTAAGTTTATTTCATTTAGTTTGCTTCGTGCGTGCTTATGAGTTGGCACGACTAAATTGTGGTTTTAAAAAATCACAAAACGTGCAACCATATGGTTTAAAAAAATTAACTTAGACTAATGGTAGACGAGTCGATCCACCTTCATACCCATCCGAGTAAATGCCAGATACGCCGATGCCCGTCCGTCCGTAAGTCGCCGGCCTACGGGTGTATATTTCAAGATAGAAAAAGCCCGGCCTGACAGGCGCTCCCCGCACCTTTCGCCACAAGCTTTGTATACACCGGCGGCGCTGACGATTCAATTTTCGATCTAATTTTTTAATCCGGCCAGTGCGAGCTGCGCCTCCGTAAGCAAAGCGGAATCGAATAGGACCAGAAAAAGAAGGCCCTCTATCTCGTCGCGGAGCGTCCAAAGAGCGTGGCCGGGCAAAAAAGCTCGCGGCTGAAACAGGATCCTCCCATTTTTTTCGGGCGGACGAGAGAAAGAGAGAGAGAGAGAGAGAGAGAGAGAGAGAGAGAGAGAGAGAGAGACGAAAAAAAGAGCTATCGGAATAGGCCGCGAGCAACAAGAAGTCTTCTGCCGCCGCGAATTAAAGACGATACCGCCTGGCTCTCCTCCGCTGGCGAGCGATAAAAAGTTGATCGTTTCATCGCTCGATCGGACGGCCGAACGAGAGAAGAAGAGGTGGGTGGGGGCAGCAAGAGAGAGAGAGAGAGAGAGAGAGAGAGAGAGAGAGAGTATTGAATTTATCAAGCAAAATAAACTCAATCGATTTTAGAGTAAAAATATCAGTATTTATTATATTAAAAGGAATACAAGTTGTAGGGAAAAAAATGTTGGCGCAGAGCAGACTCGAGAGACAGAGGTCTTTCCTCGTCGAGTGCTAGGGCTGAACTAAGGGCTACAGTCCGCAGAGGGCTGCACACGCAGAGGACTGCAGCTTAGATGCATATTTCGCCTGCATAAAAAACAAAGGTCCGGAAGCATTTTATTGCACATCTGGACACATCCTAATCCGCGGACCGGGGACGGCGCGTCTCGAAACGGTCAGCGGGCGAAAGGTTTATTGCATTACCTGGGAGTGGGGTTTTTCCCTTAATAGCAAAATGCTTAAAATATAAAGCCGTGCTCGTGCACGTATTTCTCAACAGAGAGAGAGAGAGAGAGAGAGAGAGAGAGAGAGAGAGAGAGAGAGAGA
>JAZHPH010000081.1:75841-148968 GCA_037356405.1 Nasonia oneida
GAGAGAGAGAGAGAGAGAGAGAGAGAGAGAGAGAGGAAGACTTAGCAATTGGCGGGAGGGAGATGGAAACCTTTTCATTATAGACGGGAGTAGGGCCTCAATTAAAAACCACGGCAATTTGCGACTCGGACAAAGTAGAGCGAGAACGACCGCTTCCCTCCCTGTTGCTTCCTTCCTCCTTTTTTCCGCCAGCAGTCGGTGGTTTTCTCTCGCGAGCCGGCTCTTCGGATCTCGTTCTCCCTCTGAATCGGACGTGTGCACTCGTTACGCCGAGTGGAGAAGCCGTGCAATGCGGTTTGACGCTGTGTTTTTCTCTTTCGCCTTTGCCGTTCGGCGCTTTCCGCTTTTTGTTTGGCCTGTCTTCAATGGAATCGAACGGCGGAACTCGCGATTACGCGACTACTGCACTCTTTATACAGCGCTTCTCTCTCCGGCGTTCGATTTGCAATTTAAAGGTGGCAGGCAAAAGTTGCGCTGTACTCGTCGAATGTGGGTCAATTGGGATAAACGAAATTGGACGCTGTTTTTCAAAAACTCAAATGCGGTAATTTGCATGTGCTCGTCGACGAATGACGGGCTCGAAGCACGAAAATGCGCATCGGCGTGGTCCGCAGTTAAAAAAATCATCGAAGACACACGGAGCTGATTTTGACGAAGCGCTCGGCAAGCCTATCTCCATCCTCGATCTCATCCTTTCACGCGCGCGTTATGCGTACACTGCGCACACATGCGCGACAAAGAATCCGTCGCCCGGCTGCCGCGGCGGCAGAAGCAGCAGCGCTTCGGGTAAAAAATGAATCCCCCTGCATCACCTTTTACGATCTCCTCCTCGCAGCTATGAAAAATTTTCACTCAGCCCGAGTGCAGCTATATAATGTAATCGGCCTCTGTCCCTCTCTCTCCCTCTCTCTCTCTCTCTCTCTCTCTCTCTCTCTCTCTCTGCCTGCGTCGATGATCCGCCTCTTGTGTACGCATGAATTTATTGCCGGGTAATCACGTCTGATAGGTTTCGGGGGGAGGGCTCGCCGGCCAGACTGCCAGAGTCCGCGGCTAGACGGGGATGAAGGATGTCCAGTTTGTCGCGGCCTTCTTCTTTTCTGGCCATTTTAATTGACGTCCCTAATTTGATTTCTGACGGAGCTCGAGCAAGCGCGGCTCTGTGTACCAATTCCCAGACATGTGGGAAGCGACCGACTCTTCCTCGAAACTTTCTTCGCGTTTTATGGGAGGTCATTTGAATAATCGAAATTTCGAGGCGAACGTGTAATGGGATACTTTTTCGTATATCGACGAGTCGAGTGTAGTCTTCATAATCTACGGTATGGGCGCATGGTGCTAACGTTGAGCTAATGTGCGCTTAATCGTCGAAAAGTTGATTTTATTGAGGAACTCGTTTCCGTGTGTGGCATCTCGGCTAGTCAAAAAAGTGAGAGGCTCATAAACAATTTATCGCCGATGAGAGCAGGATAAGTCTTCGAGACGAGCCGACTGATGCAGCACTGCGGCCATAACTCATCGCGCAGAAACGCGGTTCTGTAAAATCGAATCGTGTGCACTGCACAGGTTTCCGCTGCGGTTCCCTTCGCTCTCCGCGAGTTTCCTTTACAGAATTATTTTCTATTTATTTTGAATATAAAAAAACTATTCATTACTACTCGATTCTAACATCTTGAAAGACGTTTGCGTTATTTTTCGACAACACTTGGATTTACAGAATAACAAAGCTTCTTCCAGGAGGCTGCAAAATTAAGCAAGGCAGTTCACGTGATGAAAACACCTGCGCTAAAGACAGATTGGACATGTTTTGAAACTATTTCGGATCAACTGTAGCCAAGTAAAAAAAAATCAAACCCTGAGACGTGAATAATTAAAAAAATTCTCTTTTCCAGTGTCTCAGAGCGCACGCACTTGCTATCTCTTCAATCATCCGGTACAGGAGCTCCGTAGCGTCCCTCGGAAGGCAAAAAAAAACAAAGACGCCTCGAAAGAGGATCCTCCTCCGCCCTCCTGGGCCTCCCAGTCAGCCTCCCAGTGTCCCGCGGCGAGAGCGGCGCGGGCAAAGGGCGCGGCAGTGCAGTTTCGGAAAAGCCGTAGGCGGAGAGACATCGGAGTAGCTGGCTGCCGGGAGACGGCCCGAGAGCGGCGTTTGTCCTGCGTGGAAAGTCACTGGGCGGACAGATCAGAGGCGAAGTGCCGGGTGGCGCGCGGAGGACTCCCGCGTCCCGTGACTAATCCGCGTTCGTCTCGGCAGCTCACGGCCGGATCCCCTTCTGTCCTTTCCGTCCCTCCGGACTCGCCGACGAGTGGCGGATTTGCAGCCCGTCTCCGGCGCTCTATAGGTAATAGCTGCGATGCACTGCGAGATGCAACCGCATAGACTCCGTATGCCCGTCTTGGGGATACGCGCGTGCGCACACTTTTTAGGGGATTTGCACGGCCGAGGATCGTTATTTTCGGCGGCGCTTGATTATTGTTTCGCTTCGTGGAAGCTATAGGCGGAGGAGCGATAAATGCGCGCGCCGTAATTTCTCCGGGGGCTTGGTTGTTATTAAGCAGTCGTTAGGGCTGCATAGGAAGCTCGTTACATAGACGCTGCGTCCGGTTTTCGTCCGATGACACGCGAAATTATCGTTATTTCAAACTACTTACCGTCCCGTTACTCTCCTGCGGGCATCTGCTCGACTCGTCGCAGCGCAGCGCGCCCTGTTACGTACGTCAAACAATGCGCGACGCTTTATGCGAAATTATGTTTTGAACCCAAAACTGCCGTTCAACCTGCCGCCGCGTGCTCATATTATAAGGAACAAAAACTATTCCCATTACAAGTGAAAATGCTTTCTTTCTTCGAGTGCAGCGTTGAACAATAATGAAAAATCTGGCTGTTCTCTTATCATGCACAGCAAGCGGTAGAATAACTCTCTTTCGAATCCTGCCTCGAGCTTTACAAGAGTATAATAGACATTGATTGTTAGCGAGCAAGTTTTTCGACCTGCTTATATATTCGAACGCGGGAGAGCGAACTTTTCCTTGCGTGCGTGCCCATTCTTCTTGTTTCCCGCGACTTGGCCGCGAAACAAGGCAACTTTTTCATAGTTTCCATCCGACGAGAGTTCAATAAGGTACTTGTACTACAAACGGCGAGAGTTTGTTCATTTTTCGGCATCAAAATGTTTCGACTGCGTCGCGCACAGAGGTCCAACAGTTTATATATTATATATATATATATATATATAATTCGTCAGGCTGTCGCTGGTCGTCTAAAAAATCGTTACATTACCGAGCTCAACGGCAGTCTGTTCGAGTAGCTGGCCGTGATTAATGAAGCCTCGGCGTTTGCCACTCCACATGCGTAGACGTTTATGGCTGTCGCGTGTAAATAAGGCCGCTAACTCAAACACGAGGAAAAAGCGCGTCGCAATAATAAGTCCCTAATAGCGACGAACTTTCCTCCCCAAATCTAGCGCTGGCCCCAAATTTCCCACAGGGCGTCAGCGTGAAAAGAGGCATCGCTAGCTCGCATAAATTTCAAATCGCACGCCTATCAAGCGCAGCCGCCCCGCTAAACGGACAACAAGGGCCCACGTGCAGCGCACGCACGCTCCGCAGAGATCACCTTCTGAGCGAGGCGCGCATCCCCGGAGCCCCCGAGAGCCGATCGATCATCCGCAGCGGTATAAAACGATCGCCGTGATTTTCGCTTTAGCTCCCGGTATCTCGTTCTCCGGGGAGACGAGCCAGCGCATCGCGCTCGACTCACGCGGGACGGCTCTCGGTTTTTGTGCGCGATCCCCTCGTGAGCCGAGCATCCGACTCGGTCCTCGCTCGAAAACACGTATTATAGCGGCGAGTTTAGGAGAAAAAAGAAGAGCCGAAGATCGGTATATGGGGGGAGTAGTGATTCCGGATGTGTTCCGGGTCGGAACGCGAGCTACGGGGCTACCGTGCTTCGCCTTCCGACACGGCTGTCCCTCTGCGTTTATTTTTTCTGTCTCTCTCCGATGTTATAGAAAATTAATTTCCAGCCGTTTTCAGCCAGCTAATGTGTTTTGCCCGGCTCCTTCTCCCTCGCGCTCGCTCGCCGCCGGCGCATTGTGCTCCGGCGAGGGACGAGCAAAGCCGAAAGGTGCGCTTCCGCGTGTTTTGCTAAGCGAGTTTATTTTCGGCATTGTGCGAGCGAGAGAGAAAGAGCCGAGCCGCCGAGATTCTCCATGGGGTGGAAGCCAGCATTAAGCGCGTATTTTACTTCGAGAGCACGACTCTTTGATTTACGCTCTGTTTGTGTACGCGTGACTTTTGAGAAACGTCGCGCGCGTTATTAATTAAGGGGCGATGCAGCTCGAGCGAGCGAGCGGGCTCGAGTAAAAGGGCGATTTGTCGGGTTGCGCTGTTCTAATAATATTATAGTCTCGGCTCGGCGACTGCGGATTCAAAGGCTGCGCTGGGAATGAAGATTGACTTTCCATTGCCCTCCAGCACGGGATTATTAAAATAGGACTAATCTTTTCTTTTCAAACATAAATTCGAGATTAGGGGTTCGGTCGCGCGGGAGGTCTTGGAAATCTCTCCGCGGCCGTGTACTGCATTTTTGTACCTACTTGTTAAACACAGGAAGGTGCGTCAAGACACGCACTCGAGACACGTCGCATATAAATCCGAGAGGGAAAAAACACGCGAGAATCGAAGATGAATCGCTACTGCTCTCGAGAGGTTTTTTCGTCGTCTTACCTCCATTGTGTCATCTTAAACTACGATGCGGGAGCTCGTACTGCTCCCTTCTGCCCCTCTCGGATTCTGTGTGCTCTGCACATGATGGAAGGAGAGCGAATCGGGCTGAAATAATAAATCATTCGTGCGAGTTGCGCGGGCGGCGCAGAGTGCAGGCCGAGTATTGCGGGCCCGGAGGGAAAGGGAGGGGACAAAATTTTCCCTATCCATCAAGAGCCAAACTAGAGCTTTAAAAAACTCCCCCTCGTCTATCGCGGCAATTTTCGCTTCGAAAATAAACTATTTTTTCCCGCGCGAAATCCACTCGGCGCACCGTCAAACGCAATCCTCCGCTCGATCGCGTCCCCGCGCGCGTTCTCGCAATGCCCCGCAAAAATTGCGAAGCAGTGCAGTGCGCAGTGTTGCGGAAATCCAGAAGCTCGTGCAGTGCATGTATATGCTATACGCGCGTCTATGCGGTCGCGGAGAGATATCGGGTCGCACGAGGTGGATGCAGAAATTGTGCAAGAATGAGCGGCAGGTCACGCGCGCGCGACGTCTTTTCCGACGATAAATCAAAAGGATCTCTTTCCTCGGCTCCCGCGCGTGTGTCCTCTTCTCTCTCGGCGGCTCGCTTTACGTTTTTCCCGAAAGCCTCCTGCAAGTGGATAGCTGGCGGGGATGACTCGGGATTTTCTGCTCTTGTCTCTCTCCTGCAGAATCCGCGCGATCATAATTCAATATTTGCGGCGAAAGCCTGCACGACCCGCTGCATCGCAGGGGAAGACCGGCAGCTCGCTCCGAGGACGCTCTCTTATCTGCTAATTTTTCCCTAAAAAATTCGAGTTCGCAAAGTTTACGGAGTGCACACTCGCCGACGAGAGAATGAAGCGGCAAAGACAAAGCCGATGGGTTGAGTTGCCGAAAGCGCAGCCGATGCGAAATGCGTCAAGTGAGCTAATGGAGAAGCTCTCCGAGTTGGGCTTGAAAAATGGATAATCAAGCGCGGGCGCCTTTGTGCATAGGCAAATTCGGCCCGTGTTAATTTCAACTGCAGAGCTCGGGAAAATGTTTCTCTCTCGGAATGTCCGTGGGTACAACAGGCGGGAAAAAGGCCGTGACTCTACGGGATTTTACGGTTACTCCTCGTGCAGCGCGCTCTCTCGCTTCAATATTATGCGCGATGACTTGTGGAACAGCATTTGTATGCGTCGAGCTCTGCCGTGTTTGGCGAATCCTTTTTTCTACCCCCGAAATGTTATTCGACGCTTTCGAGTATTTCCCGAAGCTCCACACGAAGAGGACGCCGTTTTCAGGCTCGCTTTGATAATCCGAAATCGTGCGTTGTGCAGCGTTGTGCGGGGAGAGAAAAAATTATCACAGATTTTATCGAGATGCATGCGATTCCTTATCTGAAGGCTGCGCGCGCGAGGCTTGGGAGAAAAAACGGATACGCAAGGAATCTTGTTACCCCAGATAACAGCGGAATTGGTTTACGAGGATTAGGGGCAAGCAGCTGATAAAGCTTGTAGAAGGAAGAATTTTCAGGCCCGCGTGGTCGCATTCGTATACGCGTTTGAATGTTGCATCTTGGCCGGATAAAATTATAACTTCAAGATGCGAAGGGCTCCGCTGTTCTCTAATGCAGCATTATAATATGTCCTCAATTACTTTGTCTGCGCTTCATATCGCGCGTTGAATTAAATATGCAATATCGAAACTGCTAACGACATCTGCAGCGCGATAAATAATAATAATAATTAATGCGATTGGTTTTGCATGCTCGAATACAATATTAATTGCGGCATGATCAGCGAACGATTGGAAATTGAAGTACCGATGATGGCTGCATAATACGAATCGTAAAAATTGAATTCCAACATCGTATAACGCGCGCTCCGCATAATCGGCGGCACTACACAGGATATATTTTAATTAAAAACCGTGAAAAGCTCCATACTGTATGAAAAACGTCGAAATTTGTTCCTCGCACACTGCGCGCAACCTGAAACTCTTCTCCGAGGCCGGCGAGGATGACTCCTCTGCGCACAGGCGCGCGCAGGCGGTCACGATTCAATATTTGCCGAGAGCTCTCTGCACGCGAGCGCCGCCGAGTAAAAAACGAGCGAGGATCGGCCGGATCTTCGTTAAACAGAGGGAGAGAGGAAGATCCGCGCTCGAGTTTGAACAGCCATTAGCGAGCGTTTAGTCGCATGTAGCTACTAATTGCCAAGTGCCTCGTGTGCAGTGCGTGTTTATATGCACAGCCGCTCTCGTAATCTGCGGATGCAGGCGCCGGAAGATGAGCCTGCAGCTGGCCCGCCACCGAGTGCAGGCCGACCTTTCGAGAGATAAAGAGAAGAGCGCTTAGCTGTCCCTGCTGCGCCTCCGCGGAAGCTGACGCATCGGATAATGGTTGACGCGAGGCTCATTTATACTCGCGGAAATCGCGGGCGATAGGCTCACGTATCTTAATAAATGCACGACGATGCGTCTAGCGCTCACGCAACTCGCCGCGATCGACTGCTGTATATTATATAGGCGTGCGTGCGCACCGCGAATTATGCCGGCGACTCCCGCAGGCACGCGATGAATGCTAAATTCGAATTAATAAATTACGATCGCGGCCAGATTATCGCTCCTGTTGCTTTTTCCCCGTTTCCCCGTCTGCGCGACGTGTATGCGTGTATTTGCGAAGCGAGGGCCAGAGAGAGAGAGAGAGAGAGAGAGAGAGAGAGAGAGAGAGAGAGAGAGAGAGTTCTCTCAGAGTACACGTAACACACTCTCTCCACTTCGGTATCGGATTATATTGAAACATTAAATCGTGTAATTTCCTGCTTTTTAGCCGGTGTCGCGCGCGCAGCCGTTGGGCCGCGTTGATTATGAATGCAGCTTCGTGTTACAGGAGACAGCGCTGGTAGTCTGCGATATTCCGATTCAATTACGTATGTTTACCTCGTCGCCGGCGAGATGTCTTGACTCGTCGTTTCGAGTACGGAGTATTCCTACTGAAAAATAATAAGGCGCCAACACCTGAATCACCTCCATTTTTTCACGATACATAAAGCGGCTAATTGAGCAGATTAAGTTTTTTTCTGCCTACCGTCTGTCAGAGACTACAAATCTTCGTCTTAACAAGCCTCGAGGAAACAAAAGTCCCTCGTCTCTCGGCTGATTATTAACTCTCGGCCAAGAGAGCTCTATAGAGCTCGTATACGTATACCGTAGCTCGTGAGGAAGCGGAGACAGCGGGAGAAAAAAGGCGCGCCCACTCGCAAAAGTCGCTCTAATTTACGCGGCGACCGTTATGTATGCGCGCTTAATTCGCAGGAATGCAAAGAAAAGAGAAAGACAGTGAGCGCGTGAGGGCAGGTCGGCGCGTGCTGTTGATGCAGCGCTCGACGACTCAATATTTAAGCAGCTCTCTCTCTCTCTCTCTCTCTCTCTCTCTCTCCGACGAGATAGGGGGACCCCCGCGATATTATACGCGCTCAATCATCTGATAATTATGCAAATTTATTATATGATGAGAGGCCTGCACTGCTATACATATCATCGTATCGAACCGGTCCGCAAGGAGGGAAACTGATATTGATAATCGACTGTTGCAGCGCGCGCGGCTTTGTGTTTGACAAGCGCGCGCCGCCGGACTCGTTATTATGCGGGCGAGCTGAAGAGAAAGATCGGGAAACTGCTAGCTATTAACGGGCTCAATCGCGGCGTTGCAAAGTAATTTACAGTCGAGTTTTTTATTGCAATGCCGAACGGCCCGCTTGAAGAGGTCAACTTTTTCCGACTGCCCCCGCGCCACGTTTCGCTCGCTCGCCCACTATTTTCTTCTCTATTTAAAAGTCATGAGAAAATCGTTGATCCTCCTAATCCTCATGGGAGCGACGCGACGCCGACGCGTCCCAGCACGCAACTGCCGCTCTCGGCTCTGGCTGGCTTTTCTATTTTGAACCTGTGAGCCCCGAAAAAAGTCGGGCGAAGCTGGAGCTCTCCCCGCTATAAATCTCGTTATTTATTTTTATTGAGAAAATCTGGACCTGCTGCTGCATCCGCCGCAGTTAATTATTGCGCCGTAAGCGAAACAAATAAGCGTCTCTTGTATATTTGTCCATTATCCTCGCCGCCCGCGTTGTTTATAGGTGGTCGCTTTATTTTCATCCTCTCGTCGACAGATCCGAGCACACGATTTTCCTCCTCTACCGCTATTTCAATCTTCAAAATTATCGGTTTTGCCTCAGAATCGTTATTTTTAATTTCCACCAGGCACAATCGGAGCGATGTGAGAGCGCTGACCTACCTGCCGCGGCGATGGGTTAATCGCGGCGACGACGAAGCCGCAGCTCGCGCGCGCGCGCGTAAAAAGCCCCGACGACTGCATAAAGCTATCGGCCGGCTCGATTTACAGTCGCTTAAACGCTCGCGCGCCTCCGCGATAAGTGTACACGCTCCCATGTCTCCTCGTGCGTGCGCGCGTGTGTGGCTCGTAATTCCGCGTGTCTCTGCCTCTCGCTCGCTCTTCCAGCGAAGCCTTATTCGCGGGCGCGCAGCGACAAAGCCGGCAGCGGAGTCGCTGCTTTTCGCCACGCCGCGCATATATATAGCTATAGTCGTACAGTATAGAGAGCCGGCTACACACAGCCTTGACCAGCGATACGTAAATTCCGAGAGGCACACGGAGCGGAGAGGGAACGACGTGGACGACAACGCCGACGACGTGCCTGCGGCTCTCGTGAGAGCCTCCTTGGCTTCTCTTTCTCTCGCGCTGCTACTTTGCCCCGCGTGTACACACACACACACAGGCAGCCCTCTCGGGCTTTTTTCACCTCCCCGGCTTCGACGCGCCTTTTTTTGCTCTGGGCTGCCGTTCCCGCGAATGTCTCTTATCTGCCGGGGCGTTATGAGCTCGGTTATGAGTCTGTTATGGAGGCGGAGGCTGATTGTGGCTGTCGGTAATTAGGTTAATTGAGAGGACTCCTGCGGACAAATGAATTAAGGCTTGATTTCATGCGCGGCAAAGTTTTTCTCTCCCTCTTCGGCCGAGAGTCGGGAGAGTTTGACGGGGCGGCCATAGAGAGGTAACGACGTTATCGGCGAAACTTTTCCAGCGATGAGGTGTGGACAAAAAGCCGCTCTCATTATGCCGTCGGAGGATTGATTGCTTTTTGTTCGAAAAATGCTCCTCCGCGCCAGCGGTATTTTCAATAATCTCGCGCGCACCATTCAAGCTCTGAATCGAGCAAATCGCCAATTCAGCCGTCTGCGCGAACGATTTTTCTTAGCAGTGCCTCGTATATCATTAGCCCCGAGAGTCCGTTTGTAGACGTTCTCGGAGTGCCGGACGATCCGACTTTGCGTTATTACTATTGTCATGATTGCGGCGGGAAAACAATTGGCGCGCTGAAAATCGAAGAAAACGCTGAGCTGTATCGAGCGCGCGAACAAAGTATTTATCGTCGCTCGTCACTTTGCCCCCGTCCATCTCTCCTACAGCTACAGCACACACACACACACACACACGCTAACACTCGCGTACGCGGCGGCGGCAGCTCATCTCTCGCTTCTCCTTTTTCACTCTCTCGATCCCTCTCTACTGTACCGCCGTCTCCCAACTCTCCCCACATGCGAGCAGTCCGCACGATATGCGCGACCTATACAGCTGCACGCTTGATTAAACGATGAATAATGCGCCACTTGACGGGTCAATAAATACAGCGGCGCTCGCGCTCGTGCGGATACGAAAATATGAGACTCTACTGCGAATGAGTTGAGCCGCGAGTCGCGCCTGTGCTGCGGATACTTGCCTCGGAGAAACATCGCCGGGGAGACGAATCCTCCATGCAGCGCGAATAAGTAAGAGAAGCGCAGTTTGTGCGCCCGCGCGTCCTTTCGCATCGCTTCTGACGAGCGAATTGAATTTGCCGCGCAGGCGAACACGAGAAGAGGTAGCTCCGCAGAGAGAGAGAGAGAGAGAGAGAGAGAGAGAGAGAGAGAGAGAGAGAGAGAGAGAGAGAGAGAGAGAGAGAATATGCGCTTATGTATACGCTCGCGAGAGCTTCGTCTCGTGCGGGCTACCGATGCCGTATACGTTTGAGACTGCTCTCTGCTCGTGAATGACGCGCGCGCCGATCGTTCGTAGCGTCTTGCTCCCGAGTCTCCTCGAATTCGCTCGCGCTTCGCTAGCCGATTTCGGACTTTTTTCGACTACTCAATCGATGTAGTGGCGAGTTCCACAACAAAAGACGAGCTCGAGGCTTGCAGTTATTTTAGACTCTCCAGTCAGCAGCAGCAGTGCGAGGAAAACGTTGCATGAGTCACCGAACGGTCGGCATCGCAATTAATTACGCGGCCGATAAGCGAGATTTAAAATCTCTTGTTTTCGCAGAAAATATATCCGAAGACACACTCAACGCGGATCTAGAATTTCAATACGGCTTATAAACATCTCCTCTCGATTTTTTTCTCCCGCACGAACCGAGCGCAGTGGGTTCCCGTGTTCGCCTTATCTGCGCCTATTTTTCCACGTCCCCGACGACGACGACGCTAAATTGAGATCGCCCTCGTCGTCGTTTGAGAGAGAGAGAGAGAGAGAGAGAGAGAGAGAGAAATAGCTGTACAGAGTCGTTTGTACGCGTCTCGCCGGACTGTGTCGAGCGTGTATAATAGAGCCCGAGGCGTTGCTCAACGCGTGTCTTCTCAGGTGTTTTTTCCACTCTCGCGCGCGGGGCTATTATGGGGACGGAAGCGTCGCAGAGCTCGTTTTCAGAAAAGCCTCTCATTCCCGCGCTCGAGAAGCCGCGGCGTCAATGAGACAGGACGCACATGCTGTTTCTTGCCTGGACTCTAATTTATACGCAGGTATAGACTGCGCGCCAGGCTCGTTGTTGCGCTATCGTTAAAGTATTTCAGCCATTGTTCAAGCGGGAGCGAGCGAGAGAGAGAGAAAGAGAACGATTCGCGTGGAATTGGAGCACCGCTCTTTTTCCCCCTCGATATGTTTATTTATTGCCGGCGGTCATTTGTCTTATCTTAATGGAATGCTGAAAAGGTAATTGTGTGACGGAATCTTTGTCATTTGCGTGTCGGCATAATTGATTGTTGCACACAGTGATTTACCGGATTCGGATCACGCGCGAGTGATAATTTACAATTCGCAAGCCCTCGATTCATTACCTCTGTAAACATTGCTCGCTTTGCGCGGCCAGAGACGACTTTATTTCAGAGCTCTACGATAGTTTACTCTCCCACCGAAATTTCGCTCATTGCGCTGGTAAACATAATATCGGCGCCAATAGCGATAATCGTTTGCGGGATTTCAGTCGTAATGATCTCCAAATATCCTATGCGTGCTGCGTGTGATGTAAAACCGCGAACACATTACGCATTCCGAGTGCACACATTGTGAATTAAAATTAATACCCGGGGCTCGGGCCTTGAAACATCGGATGATTCAGCGTCGAGGAATACGAGAAACGGAGTCATTATCTCTCACGAAAATATAATTCAGCGCACTTTAACGATCAATCTAATGACGGCCCCAGCCATTTCCGATTTCTCGGTAAGCCGAAACCTTCTCGTTCCAAAGAGGATTTTGATTAATCGGCGACAAACGCGATCGGAAATCTCGCACAAAAGTCCGCGCATTCCTCCGAGCGATCATAATGCCTTTCGTTGCTGACCTCCGGCGCCCGGCGAAAAAGTTAAATCGATGCAAATCCGCCTAATCAATACACGTCGCGGTCGTGTCCTCATACGGCGCTTTCAACAACGGGTCGAATTCGCTATCTTTTATTCATGAATTTGCGGTATAGTCATCGCTGGCTCTCGTTCGCGATCACCGCCGCAATAATCGCTCGGCTCCCCCTTTTTATACGTAACGCGCAAGCAAAATTCCGCGTTACTGTTCTCGCAGTTCGGGGAACGGAACGACGCAGAGTGCGGAGATTATCCGAAACTACTCTCGGGAGCAAACAGCTTTACGTCCTCGCGGGATGACGGAGTGGCATGATTTATTTAGCAAATTGCAGTCATTTTTCTCCGCGTTGGCGGCGGCGCTTTACATCTGGGGCCTTTCGGATCGCTGTGTATATATCTATACGGACGGCGATGGGCTGGATAATTTCACGCGGGGCATCTCGCATCGCGTAGCCGAGCGTAAAGTTTAATGCGCGGATCGCGGGGCAGAGCTATTATTATTTCCGCGCGAACGCGCGTGTTTGTCGAAGGAACGCAAAGTGGAGGGTCTAATGGAATTTATATTGTTATAATTTTGTCGCGAAGGCGCAGTGGAAGAAAACGCTAATTCCGAAGGAAATTTCATTATCGAGGTCGAAGGGGAGGGAAACGAAGTGCGGTTGTCGGATAAGAATGGGCGAAAATTATGTGCCCCGCGACGTGCATACGAAATGCCGCTCTGATTTCCCACTTCGTCGTCGCGCCGGGGCTTTTAAATAGCGAGATAGAGCGTCGAATAACGCATTCGTAATATACGTGCCGCGAGCGACTGTATATTCAGGACTGCAGCGCATTCAGCCCCTCTCGTAACTCGTTACGTAAGTTTCCAAACGGCGAGCGCCGTGTATATATTATGATCTCGCAACCTCGCCTTTTATCCTGCGCGCGTTATTCGCTTCCGCGAACGAAGACGGCCGGGAAAAATGAAGAAGAAGCTCGGACAAAGCCGAAGCGCGCATCAGAGTATGCGCAAAAGGCCGTGGCGAGAGGCTAAGAAAAATTAAGGTCAATCTGAAATTTTTCATCGGCGCCGCCGCCGCCGTCTGATGTGTGGGCCCGACGAGCTGTTCCCGCATCTCACCGCGCTAGCGCTTATTATTGCGAAACCCGCCGATCGCACATAACAATAAAGAAAGGCTGCGCGATATCTGTGTGTGTTGTTGCGAGACGTGTGGGCTTCGTGCGCTACACGGGGACAGAGTAGAGAGAGAGAGAGAGAGAGAGAGAGAGAGAGAGAGAGAGAGAGAGATGTACTAACAATAAGTTTTGTTCGGGCTGTATAGGTGTATCGCTCCCTTGTATAGAAGGTGAAATGGAAGAGCCGAGTCGAGCGACTTTCGCGCGCGGCATCTTCGATTCGATGCAGCCGAGCGACTTGGTGGCCTTTGTTGTGCTCCTAGTCGTTGCGACACGTTTTCCGGAGCATCTATTGTACATTATATTGTGTAGTCAATGAGGCTGTACATTGTTTTATAAACGCGCGAGACGAGAGCGACTCTGATGTGTTTCGGCTGCGAGGGACTGCGGCTTTTCGTAATGGGTTATGTAAAATTCTGCGTGTCTTTCTGCGGCCGGAGGGACGTCAATTTGGAGGCGGCCTGTCGTTTTTTTGTCGATACGAGTTTAGTCATTGCTCGGTCCCCTTTGTAATCGATAAATATCATAATATTTGTTTGCCTATATTCTAATAATTAGCTATCCATATTCTGAATATTCAAATTGGACTATACTTCAAGGGTACCCGAAATATTTTATTTTGTACACCCAAAAAATATCATTTTGCACAGTTTTTCAAGCAATATTGTTTTGACTACGAAGCAAGAGTGCGCGGGTATTTTAATTAGAGAAACCGTATGAAAAGATGTTTTTTTAACATTATACGCGCTGTGCTTAATTTAATTTGATTTTTTATTCAATTTTATTTTTGACCATAAAATGAGAAATATTTACTTTCAAAGTGTTCGCAATATGATTTATTCTTCAGGCGCACAGCATGACAAAATGAATAATTATTAATATCGGTATATATTACTTTTGTAAATAAATTGATCAAATTATGAATCCAAAAAGTTCTGGAGGGGATCTCTAAAACCACCCAGCAAGATCTGTCTAAAAAATAGCTTGCAGCCATGTAATTCCAGTTTCAGCTTTGTCGAATTATGTTCCGCTTTCCCCATAACTATACACGTCATGCACAGTCGTTGTTTAATTATTCCCGTTATTAAAGATAGTCGATAATTTTGATTCACGCGTATATATTATGCGCGGTATAGCAGCTCCCGTCACTTTTTTAATAAAGATTCACACGAGCCGTTGCGGCAGAAGACCGCCTGTCCTCCGATTTCTTACAAGCGCCCGAGATTATAAGAGTCATTGTCTTACGATCGATTGGTTGCAACATGTTATTTCGGAATACTTATATACACATGATTGATTATCGAATTAGATTTTAATCTGTCCATGGACTAGGCAGATTAAAAACAATGGCAGCCGTTTTACATCAACATGAGAACATAATGCTTATATTAAATGAAACGTGAAATCCGTTACCCAATTTGCTGCAATAGCCGCTCGACACTCAAACATCGCGCGTGTAATGACGAGGCAAAGAGCGAACGCCGAAACTGGGGCATCGGCTTCGCTCCTCCTTCCTTCTTTCGGCTATATTTGTAAGATAGATAGATAACTAATAGACGGCGCAGAAAAGCAGTAAACTGCGAGCTGAATTGGCCAACCATCCGGCAGCGAGAAACGATTGACCCCGCCGAGAATGGATCTACATAATGCGCCATGAGAGTCGAAGATCGAGGAGGCGTCGAGAAAGAAATGTCCAAAAGCTTCTGAATCAGCGATCCGCGAATCCGGCCAATAATTTTGAGAATCGACGGAGCGGCGACGATTCATTGGAGCTCATCAACGAGCGCCGGCACGTCATCGGTCACCGCGCGCGGGCCTGCGCGATCATGCGCTTCCCAAGTAAATTAAGACGAGCCTCGCGCGTGTTACGTGTACGTGCACACACACACACACACAGTCTGCATGCGCGTACGGACATTTGCGAGAGTCAGCGTCAGACTACTGTGCACGGAGAGCGAAGAAGAACGAGACAATTGATAGAGGCAGATTGACGAGGACCGTTAATGCCTATTGAGATAGGGACACAGAGAGACAGAGAGACAGAGAGACAGAGAGAGAGAGAGGAGAAGAAGCGAGGAGGGAGAGGGACGGCCGTGTTGCCCTTAATTGCCGGACGAGTCGCGCTATCTCTATCTTTCTCCTTGCGGCTACTTGTTCGCGCGCCACGAGAACAGCGCGGTCATACAGTATACGCTGCTACGGCCGCATGTATTAGCGGCTCGAGTGTAGCGCAGCTGTTATATTGTTGTTGCGAATTCCCGATTTCGAAATTATTCACGTACGGGGAGAGCTCGGCGATAAAACGCTATGCTCACGCGTGTTATACTATCATCGGAATCATCGGGAGGTGCATTTCTCCCCGCGGTAATGATGCCGTTTATTAATCGCGCTGCACTTTTTATTGAATCATTCATACCGCTAACCGACTTGTATCAACAGCTGCGGATGTGCGGGGAGAAATGAAAAAGCGGTATTCGTTCAAAGTTTATAATCCGAAGCATATAGACGCGTATAATGGGAATAACGAAAGATTACACGCGATCGAGTAACGTAATACATACGCGCGATCCACGCTACATTGCATTAATTATGCCGTCGATATATATATTATATTGGTTATGCTCTATTTTACGCGCTGTAAAACTTAATGCTTTGATTGGCCCGGCGAATAAATAAGTTTTTACGAGCAGGCTGATTTTTATTCGCTGCTCGTGTGTGCATGCCTGCGTGCCTGCGTCCTTCGCCGATAAAAGAAAGGAAGTCGCTGTTCTCGCGATAAGCTCCCCCGCGCTCCCATAAAGCTGCGAGTGTAGCCGCTTTTTTCCGTCTTACAATCGCGCTACGCAGAACGGCTCTTATTGTATGTCGTCGGCGGTCCAGTGTATATAGCCTATACACTTATATATCGACGTATTATATATTCCGCGGCGATTGCGTTTCTGCCAGCGGCACTCGAAGATGTGTACGCGTGTTATGCTCGTTGCTCGTTACAAACGACGAGTGCGAAACGCGAGTGGGAAATTGGAGGAATCCCGCCGGTGCAGTTTTCCAAGCCATCGCCTCGGGCAAACCATACCCGGCTCGCTCGGTCCCATTAGAAACAAAGCAGCAGGGCAGCAGCCATCGGAGTGTATGTACACGAGATTATTGCGAGCGTTCGCATGCAGGACTCGTAAATCCGCACGCGCGAGTAATTCAGCGTTGCGTTCCGCTCGGCACGCATAGCCCAGCTAAATTTTCCCCTCTCATCCGGCGCAGCGGCCTGTCGATGTATCTATACGGGCTGCCGAGAGCGAGGGAACATTCTCTTCTCAGGCTGCTCGCTCGAGAATAATATCGTCCGAAGAAAAAAGCCGCAGCGATGCGCTGCTGCAAATAAAGGAGCTATCCCGATAAACTTGCGAAATTCAATCAGCATCGGCGCTCGCATGCGCGGTGAGTGAGAGAGCGGCGGCAATGAAGCTCCCTCATGAGCGCAATGAGAGGCGCGCGGCTTCGACTTTTTTCTAGCTCCAATTGCTAATAAATAAATGCCGCTTTAATTGTCGAGAGACAGGGGAGAGACGGACGGGGGCGAGAACGAACCTTCGCCTGCGCATTGTAACGTGTGTGTAGCCGTACGGTACCTGTGCAGCAAAGAGCAAGAGGGGGCTCGGGAAAAACGATTAACGCGAGCTTAGTCAATGCCATTAACCGGACGGGGTCAGCGTATTCCGAGCTCTCGTTTTCTCCTCCCCGGCGAGGGGAGATAGATGGTTCGAGATAAAGCGCCGCGCGCGAGCGCCGAGCGGTACAGCTCTCTTACATTCGAGAATCGAGCGCGTTAAAGAAGGGCCGCGAGAGAAAAAGAGCGTATCGCAGGATCGCAGGAGGAGGAGGGACGAAATTGATTGATTGATCGCGATTGATTTTGCTCTGCGTATTATAACGTGCTGCTCGTTTTTCCCGCAGCGCGCAAACGATCCGTGCGTGCGTTTGTATGTAGTATTGAGAAACGCGCGTGCAATACTGCAGCGACAAGCCAAATTGACTGTAATCTATCGGCGAATCCGGGCGATAATTGAATGCCATCGCGCGGCTATTCTATTAGAATCACGCGGCCGTACGCGCGAACAGCGCTACATCGGTGATGAGCGCTTCCAGAGGTGCCGCTTCATCGCGCGGTGATCGAGAACTAACGTGCCCCACTTTTTTCCGACGAGCAGGCACAGTCGCGCTACATGTGAAATTGATGGCCTCACAAACTAGAGCCAGCGTGGAGAGCATCGAATACGAGGTCCGATTGTACACTATATATTTTCCCGAGCTGTTTTCCTCAGCTTTGCCAGCCACCATGTGCACATAAACGAACCCCGCTCGTGTTCGAGTCCGCGGACTCGCCGAAAAGCCTCGGAAAAAGAGAAGCCGATAGAGAGCTGCCGCACGAAGCGAGAAGAGCGGGATGGCGAGAGCTGTTCTCGCGCGCCGGAGGCAAAGAGAGAACCGGAGCAGCGCCGGAGCTTCATTTATCTTGGCTCTCCTGCTCGATATAATCCAATGGATTTCGACGCGTCCGAGAGCGGCTTCTTTCGTTCTCCCGCGTACACACACTTCTCGACTCATCAATCGGCGACTACGATCAGCGCCAGCGCCAGCGCGAGTGGATCTGTATAATGAAACAGAAGACAGAAGTGCATCGCGCCTCGGGCACAAGTAGTCGCTCGCGCGAGATTCAATTCCGACTGTTTATCGAGCGAAAGGGGGGAGAGAGGGAGATTGCTTACGGCTCGTCATAGCCGTTTACATTGCTTTTTCGAATCATGCAGCCGCGCGCAGTTGTGCTGCAGGCTGCCGCTACTCCGAAGAGCTGTGCAGAAATCGCGAGCTGTCTCAGTCTGTCTCTTTGCGCTCTATTTTGCGTGTCTCCGGCATACTCTTTCCACTGCTGGCGCTGCCTCGCGGAGTTTGCTCGCGAGCTTTATACGTCTGTTTGTTCTGCATTTGAGCGACCCGCTCGCGAAATCCCGGAATCTCGTATAGAGGGAGAGCCGAGCGTAAGCTTATTACTTTTTACTGCGCGAGAGAGTCTGCAAAATGCGCCTTTTTGTCCTTTCTCTTTCTCTCGAAACGAGTGCTCCGCGCATGAAAGGATGTCTCTTGACGAAACTGTCTCCCTCCCTTGCGATCGCTTATGCGATACGCTCTCGTCGCTCTTAAACTACGGCATGAGAAGCTTCTAGCGCATCAATTTGAATTTTCAGCCTGCTTTCTCGCGAGCCCCTTGACAAATCACTCCTCTTTTTTACAGTCCACTTCGATCACGTGTAAACGGATTTTTGTCCCGCGCGACCCCAGTGCGGAGCGATTAATTGTCCCGACTTACAGCAGCCTCTCGAGAGCGACGCGAGTAAATAATCAATAATTAATTATCTCTCCATCTCGAACACCGCGAGCGTGCGTGTCGCCCGATTCGATTCCTGTTTCCCGGTAAAAGCCAATCCAGGCCCGATCGCTGCTGCACCGTTAGAAAATCGAAATTAATCAGTGCCCGACGACGAGTGTTTCGGCGATACCGTTTTTCCGCGCTTTCCACTCGCGCCGCGTGAAATTATATTACCATTTACACGCTCCTATCGAGATCGCGCTCGCGCCGTCGATTTCGAGCCCGGATAAAATTAATGAGTTCCTAGAGAGAGAGAGAGAGAGAGAGAGAGAGAGAGAGAGAGAGAGAGAGAGAGCGTGGAGGAAAGAGCACATACAAAGGGGGAGGGGCGAGCCGGTAAAGGGAAAGACGCTCGTCAGGATGACCAAGAAACACAGTGCCGAAGTTTGATCGATCGGATACGTACACCCCGGGCGTTCTACGTGCTATTCCGATTCTGTACAACACAATTTATAATACATGCGGCAGCGCGGGGAATGAGGGAGTGAGAGAAGTCGCTGCATGTTCGCTTAATTATTTCTCGGGATGCATGCGCGGTTCATCGAGTCGCGCCTTAATTCTCGCTGACGCTTACAAATTTATTCGTTAAACGAGCCGAGGGCTGACGCGCGCGACAACGCCGACGAGGGCCCGGCCCGATGACGGAGATTTCGTCGAGTGATTTCCGCTGGCTTAATGTTGTACTCGGGGAAAATTGATGCCCCTCGATTTTTCCGGCTGCTGTCGAGAAAAAGTTGAGCTGAATAACACTCTCGAGGTCTAAGTAGCGCGCGGACTCGCGCGTAACCAAAGCGAGTAGGCGGCAAGTTGCGAACTTTATTCGCCGCGGCGAGGAGCGAGTGAAACAATCCGGGCAAGTTTCCTGCCGCGCGCACAGATTGCTCTTGGCGGAAATAAGCCCCGGTCAGTCGGACTTTAAAACTGCTGATATAGGTGCAGGGCGCAGCGAGCGCCGGCCGAAAACTGCTGCTGCAGTCGCGGCGTGGGCTGTGGCTTTCGATTAATTCGGAGGCGAACGCGCACCATCGCGCTGTAGCCGGAGCTGGATAGCTGCAGCCGCGGCGCATCGCACAAAGGCCGAGTAGCGGAACTGGCGGGTAGCAGCTGGAGAAAGGCCGAAAGTTTTCTCGCTTCCTGGATTTTCCGCGAGGGAATAATTGACTTCGACTACGACGTCTGGGAGTTGCGCGGGCCTACAGTTTCTCTCGCTCCAACTGCCTGCTCTCTCGCCACGGCCGGATGCGCCTCGATCCTGGAAATTAATTTCGCCGCTGCGCCGAAGACTTGCCTTTCTATTCCTCGGGATACTTACTTACTTTTCTGCTGGATTCTAGCCGCGAGCGTTGATGGATGCTGGCGACGGGATTTCGAGTTTTTTTTCTTCTTATAATCTAATGTAACCGAACTGAACGGGAATGTGAGAAACAGAAAACTCGAAAATTCACCGCAAATTCATACCCGAAATTCAATGTTTTCAAACGCTTTCGAACTTTCTCTTTGATCCCTGCGTTATTTCTCTCTACGGAACTCATGTTTATGATCTCAAAAAAAGCAGCACGAAAATCGGATCTCGCGTAAGCGAGCTGCACTGAAAAATTAACAGTTTCGGCGTCGATTCAGCCTTTGAAAAAATTCGCCTTTCGCCGAACTCTATTTGTGAAAGCACGCGCTCTACTGATTTTAATTACGAGTCGGATGAAAAATTCTCCCTGCGCCTCCAGTAGTGCAGTAGTGTGCGAATGTCAAAATAAAGCGCATTATAAATTCGGATTTTCCGCGCACGCACTCGCTGGCTGGAGAGCATAACTCGATTGTAGGCCAGTCGAGGCGCAACATAGGCGCCGCGTTAATCTTTAACTCTCTTGCTTGCTTTTACGCTAATTAATGCGTCGTGTGTACGGGGGTATACGTGATGTGCGCAAGGAAAACACTATAATTAAAGTGCTCGGCTGTCGGGATGGTCGAACGAGAGGAGGAGAGTAAAAAATCTCAGTATTTTCATATAACAAACTGCTTCTTTATTCTTTCAGTGTGACTTGCTGCCTCTCGGCAGCCAGATTCGATAAATTCTTATATGCAATTAATTCATTCGAGGTCATATTTTACAATAGAGACATCAATCGGCCATCAGCGGCACCAACGATTGTGCCGCCGTAACGATTCATAATCGATCATCGGCAGTTGCGCTATTTACAAAAATTTCGCAAGAGGAAGGCCGTCGCTCGGCTCCCCCGCTTGCTTGCTTACCATCTATAACATAATTACATGCGTACGTATAATTTACCGAAAAAAATAAAATTACAATATTTATTACAGTCGAGTTAGCGCTCCCATAGTCTTTCGTCTATAATTCGTACACGTATGCTCGACTACAGAAATAACGTACAAAGTTGCGCCCAATGCATTCGCTCCGCTAACGATATACGTGCGCTGCACAGCAAGATCACACGACGGTTGGCTATGTACAAAATTCGTCGTTGTTCGCGCGATACCGAATTAATATAATACAGAAGAGACGTTTTATTTACAAAAGGAAGAGAAGAGGAACGTGCTCTCTTGAGTCTGTGTATATATAAGCGTCTGTCTCGGAAGGCGAGCGCGCGCTAATATGCATACATATATAGTCTTAGGAACGAGATCTCGCGCGAATCGCCGGCTTAATGCGGTCACTAGATCTTGATTCGGCGCGACATTAAAAGTGAGAGAGAACAGGCCGGAGGAGAACAAGCGGCCGGCCGTGTACGGTAAAAAGAAGACGAGTCGACTGGCTGGAGGAAATAAAAATAGCGTTACACGCCGCTTCACCGTTCTCCTCTCGCTCCTTTTCTCCGCTTCTTCCTCCGTGCGGACGCTGGCCGGGCGCTCGGGGCTCCTCTCCGCGCGCTCGCTCGCGGCGAGTTAGAGGCAGACGGAGAGATAGAGAGAGAGAGAGAGAGAGAGAGAGAGAGAGAGAGAGAGAGTAACAGTCTTGTTTCTACAATGATATGCGAGAAGCAGCGAGGGTCAGCCCGCGCGCGAGCGAGGAATGCGTTCTGGGCGTTGCGCTTATAACATACGTTATACAGAGAGAGGGACGAGCTGCGCCGTGAGTCGGCTGCATCAGCGGGAAAGTCGTCGGCTCGACTCACCTCACCTCGCTTTTCACTCGGCACTCGAATCACAGACGCACTCACACGCGCGCACTCGATTTCGACAGCAGGCCTTCGTGGAAATGGCACAACAATGAAACTTTCGATTATACGCTGCTCCGCGGATATTTACAGTCGAAGTCGGGCACCGAGAGCCGCTGCGCTCCTAGACGAAGTAAGTACGCGGATTTATCGACATGCCGGCGGGACCGCCGTAGGCGTTCGCCTGGACGGCGAGCTCCGGGATGGTGCTGTAGAGGTGGCTGCTCCTGGAGGAGAGGCTTGCGGGCCTCTGGGCGCCGCCGGGGTGCAGCGCGCTGTAGCCGGCCGTCTGCTGCAGGTGGTGCTGCTGCTGCTGGTGCTGCTCGTGGCCGCTGTCCTCGTCCTCGGTGCGACTCGAGGCCGAGCTCACGTAGGTCGACTGCGTCGGCGTGGGCGTAGGCGCGTGCAGGGCGCCCGGGGCTGGCTGCTGCGCGGGCTGGTGGTGCGGGTGGTGCTGGTGGTGCTGGTGGTGCTGGTGGACGGGCGCCGGGCCTGCCGCCACCGGCTTCGAGGCCCAGGCGTCGACGAGGACGGTGGGCGCGGTGCCGTAGCGGGCGGGTATGCGCTGCTCGGGCAGCCGGTGTTGCTGCTGGCCGGGCTTGCGCTTGCCGCTGCAGCCGCTGCCGTCCTGCGAGTCGGGCATGGCGAAGCGCAGCTTCTCCCAGAAGCGCTTCTCGCTCCAGACGATGACGGTGCAGGTCTGCAGCAGGAGCTGGAGCTCGGGGTCGCGGCTCGGGATGTCGGCCGCCAGCAGGACGATGACGCGGCGCCGCCGGGAGGTCGGTCTGATGCTCTCGAGGGCGGCGCGCAGGGCCGCGCGGAACTCGGGCTGCTGCCACTCGTTGGCCAGGAAGACCGGGGAGAGCGCGAGGATGATGCGCTTCGCCGCGGCGGCCCCCGGGAGGAGGGCGTCTTGGGGCCGGGTCGAGGCCAGGTCGCGCCACTGCAGGCACAGCGTCAGGCCGGTCTGCTCAAGCTCGGGCGCCAGGCAGCGCGAGACGAAGTCCTCGTCGCGCTCGCTGCAGACGACGTAGCCGTCGAACATGCGGTCGTGCTCCTCCTCGGCGCGCGGCCCGCTAGAGAGCTTGCCGAGGCGCAGGCCGTAGCGCGCGTGCGCCCAGAGCCGCACGTCCTGGCGGAAGGCGAAGCCCAGGGCGACGAAGAGGCAGACGGCGATGATGACGACGAGGGCGCCGGCGAGCAGGGGCACGAAGTTGCCGCCGATCAGCGGGGTGTTGTGGATGCCGATGCTGACGGCCTCGGTCGAGGGGTCGGCCGCGCAGCGCTGGATGGCCTGGGCGATACTCTCGACGCCGTCGCGGCAGTACATGCGCTCGGCCAGGTCCTGGCCCCGGTGCTCGACGAGCCAGGCCCGCAGGCGCGCGGCGTTCGCGCAGTCGCAGCTCCAAGCGTTGCCCTCGAGGCTGACGCTCGCCCGCTGGTTGCTCACCGCCTCCCACGGGCGGAAGTCGACGATGCGGTTGTTGTTGAGCCGCAGCAGCTCGAGGCTCTTCATCTTGCGGAAGGTGCTGTTGGCCACCTGGGCGATGGCGTTGTGGTCGAGGTAGAGCTCGTGGAGCTGCTCGAGCTGCTCGAACTCGAAGCCCTTGAGCTCGCGCAGCGCGTTCGACTCGAGGTGCAGCACCTTGAGGGACTCGGCGCCGTTGAAGGTGCGGTTGTGCAGGCCGGAGATGCCGCTGTTGTTGAGGAAGAGCACCTCGAGCTTGCGCTTGCCGATGAAGAGGTGGCTGCCGAGCTCGCCGAGCTCGTTGCCGTCCAGGTAGATCTCGGTCGCGTCCATGGGTATGCGCTCGGGCACGAAGCGGTAGCCGGCGTTCGAGCAGTCGACGACGTTGCTGGACCAGCTGTGGTCGTGGTAGCAGCTGCAGTTGTCCGGGCAGGTCATCTCGCAGTCGCAGGCGTCGAAGTCGCAGCAGTGGCAGATGGCGAAGCAGTGGCTCTGGTAGCGGCAGACGAAGTCCTTGGACTTGAGCGAGAGCAGGGGCCGTTTGGGGGCCGCGCGGCCGTGCACCATGTCGCAGCTGACCTCCTCGAGGTCGAGGACGCGCGGGTGCTGCCGGCTGCGCGAGAGCTCGTTGATGCGCAGCAGCCACTCCATCGTGCAGTCGCAGAGCAGCGGGTTCTCGCCGATGAAGAACTGCGGCAGCTCGCGCTCGCTCGGCACCGGCTGCAGCTCGATCGCCGCCGCGTCCAGGTGCCGGATCTCGTTCGCCTGGAGCGCGACCTTCTTCAGCCGGGTCTTCTGCATGAAGGTGGCCGGCGCCACGGTGCGGATGCGGTTGTTGTTCAGGTAGAGCTTCTCCACGCTGTTGGGCAGCGAGCCCTCGCCGATCTCCTCGATGTGGTTGAAGCTGGCGTCGAGCTCGCTGATGCGCAGCTCGTTCAGCCCGCCGACGCCGCTGCCCGCCGAGAAGTCGCTGCTCAGCTCGCTGATCTGGTTCGAGTGGATGTCCAGCCACTCGAGGCTGGCCGGCAGGTCGCCGTAGTTGAACCAGAGCAGCTTGTTGTCCGAGATGTTGAGGAAGACCAGGTGGGCCAGGTCGCGGAAGAGGCCGTGCATCTCGGTCAGCTGGTTGTCGTCCAGCCGGATGGCCTTGAGGTGGGCGTTGCGCGCGAAGGCCGCCTGCTCGACGTGCCGGATGGCGTTGCTGCCGAGGTTCAGGATCTGCAGCGAGGGCAGGCTGGCGAAGGCCTTGCGCGAGATGTTCTCCAGCTTGTTGTCGACGAGGCGCAGCCCGAAGAGCTTGTCGAGGCCGTGGAAGGTGTCGTGGCCGATGTCGGTGATGCGGTTGTTGCCCAGGTCGATGGTCTGTAGCTCGCGGAGCTCGCGCACCGCCTCCGGCACGGCGCTCAGCCCGTTGCCGTTGAGCGTGAGGTCCTGCAGCCGGCTGAGGTTGCGGAAGGCCGCCTGGTGCACGAACTGCAGCTTGTTGTCGTCGAGGAAGAGCTGGTTCAGCTGGGCCAGGCCCCGGCTGTGCGCGGCCTCGAAGCGCACGAGTCTGTTGTGCGAGAGCGAGAGCCAGCGCAGGCTGCCGAGCGAGCCGAAGCACTCGTCGGCCAGGCTGTCGATGCGGTTGTGCTCGAGGTTGAGCACCTGGAGCTGGCCGAGCCCGCGGAAGACCTGGGCGTCGATCTTGCTGAGGGCGTTGTAGGAGAGGTCGAGGAGCGCGAGCCGGCCGAGGCGCGCGAACGTGTCCCGGTTGACCCAGCGGCTGGTGAGCTCGTTGCGCGAGAGGTCGAGCGACTGGAGCTGCTGCAGCCCGTCGAGCAGGCCGGGGGCCAGCACCGCGAGGGAGTTGTTGCTGAGCACGAGCTCGCGCAGCTCGCGCGTGCGGGCGAAGAGCTCGGGCGGCAGGGCGACCAGCCGGTTGCTCGAGACGTTGAGCGAGCGCAGCCCGTGGAGGCCGGCGAGCGCGTGGTCGCCGACCGCGGCGATGGCGTTGTCCTGGAGCCGCAGCACGCCGAGGCCGCGCAGGCCCGCGAACGCGTGCTCCGGCAGGGCGCTCAGCTCGTTGCCGCTGAGGTCGAGGCTCTCAAGGCTCTGGGCGCAGTTGGCGCTGGAGGGCTCAGCGAGGCCGAGCGAGGCCAGCTCCTGCAGCCTGTTGCGCGTGAGGTTGAGCAGCCGGAGGCCGGCCGCCGGGCATAGGAACTCGGCCGGCAGGGTCCATATGTTGCTATCGGCGAGCTCCAGCTCGAGGAGCTCGGGCAGGCCGCGCAGCGCGTCCCGGTGCAGGTCCATGCCGAGCGCGGAGGACCAGTCGGCGCCGGGGGCGCGGATGGCGAGTCGGCGCAGCGCGGGTGCCGTGGCGAACGCGCCGGCGGGCAGGTTGCGCAGCCGGCAGTGCTCGAGCTCGAGCCGCTCGAGCCGGGGCAGCGCGGAGAGGAAGCCGGTGCCGATCGGCTCGAACTGGCTCTCGTAGTGGAGCGGCTCGCCGCACTCGAGCTGCAGCGAGCTCACGCTCTCGGCCTGCAGGCCCGAGAGGTTGCCGAGGAGGCTGGCCGCGCTGGCGATGTTGCGCACCCGGCAGAGGAGGCCGCTCTGGTGCGCGGGCGCGTCCTCGGAGGTGTTGTCGCGGCGCCAGCTGCAGCCGCGCGGGGCCTCGAGGCTGCTGATGCTTCGGGCGCGCGCGAGGCCCGAGGCCTGCAGCAGCAGCAGCAGCAGGAGCGCCAGCAGGGCCTTGCAGCAGGCGCTGGACTCCATGGCTGCGCTGAGAGCTGCTGCCGCTGACTTGTCGGAGAGGCCGGGGAGCTCTGCTGCACGCTCGTCACGATCTCATCATCCGCGAGTCGGCGAGTCGGCCACGATCTCCCCTTTCTCTCTTTCTTCTCAGTCCGAGTAACTGCACGATTCACTCGCGCGGCGCCGCCGACGATCCTCGGACAGCGCGCACAGCATAGAGGCGGACGCGCACTTTGTTCGAAACTCGCTCTCCCGCTGGCTCTCGGCACTCGCGGACACGCACTAGGATGCTTGGCGACTCCGCGACTGTAGGGGCGCTCTCTCTATCTCGTGGCTCTCGGAGCGGTTACGCTGCGTGTTTCAACTCGGAAAAGTCTGTTGTGCTCAATCTCGTGGGCGCACGCGGCTGTGCGACTTGCTCGGTCGAGCTGCGGCGAGCGACTGAATTCACTGAATCGACGGCGGCTCCGAGGCCTCCGAGTCCGCTCTCTGTGGCCAGTGCTTGCATGACTCGCGGCGGCGTGAGCGCTCCCCACTCCCCTCCTCGTCGCCGCCGCCGCCGCGCTTCCCCCACCGCTCGCGGCGCTGCTCCTTGAGCGCTGCATATCCGTCTCTCGGCTCGGAGAGCGAGGATCTCTCTCTCTCTCTCTCACGGGCGAGCGCCGCAAATTATCCTCCCGCCACTGACCAGCGTCGCCCTTTTCCCACCGGGCCACCGGGAACTCTACGATTCCCTTCTAGGTACCCGCTGCGCGCTGCATATGCCGCGACTGTACGCCCACGAATACCGGAGTCGGGGCACAGAGGCCGCTGCGCGACGATACAATGCGGAGAATCTCTCTTTTCCGTGTACTCGCTTTCTACGGGGGTCGGGGATACAGCGTCGAGCCGAGTAGAGGATGCTGTACGCGCAGCGCCGCGTGTCTTGTCTCGCGCTCATCTCTCTACTCCACTCTAAACTCGCGCGTCGTAACTTCCGCTTCATTTGAATACGCGGGCTATCTCTTCTGCTCGGATGTCAGTTCGCCGCTGTCTGCGTCTTGCGTTTTCTCTTTGTTGTGTGTGACTGGGATTTTTTGCCTCTCCGAAGCGGCGCAGGTATATTGTACACTCATAACTCGTGCGCCGGCTACCGATCGCTCCGAGTTAAGTGGAGGCAGTTTCGCGTATTAATGAGGATCGACAGGAGATTCGATTCTCGTCCTGGCCGGCCGCTCTTCTTTCGTCTCGCGCATAAGTACGCCACACAGCAGCCGCGGAAGGGCTCCTCGAAAGGCGCGGACAAAGGGAGAATAACCGCAGAGGCGAAAACGGCTTTGGCTTTGGACGAGCGGCTTTGTGCACGCTTTTTCAAAATCGAATCTCCGAATGCATTTGCGTTTGAAGTTCCGCTGCACGCGCTTTTCCAATGATGCGCGTCGAGAACTGTTCGTTACGATCAATTCGCCGTAAAGTCGCTGGATTATACGAGCTGAATGCCGATGCGTTTCGTTAAATAAAGCCCGGCTTTGAAACGCGTTTTCTCGTTCGATTTGGCCCGCACGTCGAGCGTGCAGTTGCTTCCATTCGATGCTCGTTTTTTTCTCGCCGCTGTAGCGCTTGTTACACCAAGTTCGAGATTTTTGTTACGTAACGTCGTCGTCGTCGTCGTCGTCGTGATGGTCTGTTATATGCGCAAGGCGGCCGCATTGCTTCAGCGACTCATGATTACACGTCGCGAAAACTTCTTAACAACGAAACTCGAAACGACGCGACTCGCCCCCTCAATTACCGACAAACGGGAAGATAACAAATTTCGAATTTCTCCTCTCGCGAGCACGCGCGGACCTTCCCCCTCGTCTACAAGTTTTCAGCTCGACGGTTAATGAGATCGTATTGTGTTGTCGAAGCTTTTTTTCAATCTGAAAGGGAAAGTCTTTAACGCTGATGTTGCTGGCGCCGTGCCTTGGTATACGTACTCGACTTGTACGTGTACGCAAGAGCGCGCGCTTATTAGATGGTCCCTGCGATAAATCGATTTTTAAATCATCTTTTTATAATCCCTTACTCTGGAGCGCGAGCGACGTACACGACGCGAGATATGTTTAAAGAATCCCGCGAACGTAATGACGCTGTCGCAATCAATTGTAGATTTGCCTTCGGAATCGCGTCGTACAGACGAGTCGATGGCCAAGTAACTTTCTTATACTGTAGGTGTATGTACGCACTAAATTCAGACGTAACTTTTCACCTATACCTGGCACTCTATACCTTTTCTCTAGGTCATTGAGACTGAGCTATACCTCGCACCCCGTGTCCATCAGTTGTGAGGATGGTCGAAAAGTAGGATAATCTCTCTGAAAGACGGGCAGCCCACGGCACTGTGTAATAATTAACTGGAGCAACAAGATCGGTCAAAAGGCAGTCAGCAAAATCGGTTCGATTGGGCGTTGGTCTCCTCAATAAAGAATCCAGTCTGGAGATTTTTGCAAGCAGATAAGGCGCGTTATTTTATGCGCACAATGAGCGATAACGTTATGATTATTCGCAATGGCGATACCGTCTGCTGTAGCGATTCACATGCGTCGCGCGCGGCCACAACGTGACCATTTGGAAAGCAGCGCGCATATAATGCGGCGCATTATTAGTAGCTAACTATGGGCGCGTTGTGCTGAAACGGGCTATTAACATTCGGCTGCATTATGCGGCGTCAACTGCAATCGAGGACTAAGCGATTTATCGCGCGAGCACAGACGCATCGGCACGAGGGCTCGCGGAGAGCGTGAAATGCCGGCTCTCCGCGGCTCCATTGCGCGCCGATGCTTTTCGAGATGAAGTGACAAAACAATGCCGAGGCCTGATACAATGCGCCGCGCGATGTCGCAATCGGCATGGAGAGGCGCGACCCATCGCGATTGTGCGCCGGAGTCGCTGGAAATGCAATGAATTTATGCAACACGTCCCGAGTGTTTGCGTTATTAATCGAACCGATCGACGGGCGCAGTACGAGTATAGGGATCGATGAAATCACGCCTCTGCAGCGCCGCCGCGCAAAAAGAATCAATCACACATGCGTCATGCAGCACTCGGAATCCGCGGCTAACGAGTTTTTTCTCGTAACTCTCAGCTCGAGCTGTAAATATAAAATTGCATAAAAATACTCGGGCGCGCGCAGTCAAACATAATTACGTCCATAACCGTTTGACCGAAAACGCCGCGCGATCGTCGGCCGCATAGCACTGCACTCTCTGCCTCGCTTTCTCTCTCGCGCGCGCGCGCGTCTTCTTCTTCTGCCCGCTGCTGCAGCCTACCGTACAGCCGAACGTACCACGCCGCTCTTCCACGAACTCATGTTTATTTACGATCGAAAAACAAGAGCACTCGTTTTATTTGCCGAGGCGAACGAGCATCTCCTCCGAAGTCAAACAAAAGAACCTATAAAAGCGAAAGGTGTGCAGTATATAGATACAGTCCGCGCCTTCGTTCTTTCTCCCGCGGCTGCAGCCGCTCTTTCTTATTCTTCGCGCGGCATCCGCGGCAGACTAGACGGAGCGGTCCGCGCGCGTGCGCTTCTGAATTTTTTAAGTCGCCCGCGAGGCAGGGGCCGCGCTTTCGTCGCCCGCTCGGAAACAATAACGTCTACCACGCGGGAGCGATACATGCATGCCCACCTCCTTTCCGCAGTCTGCTCATAGGCCTATATGGAAGATAGAAGAAAAAAAACCGGAGAGGGGGCCCGAGCTGCGGCTCGTAACGAACGAGCTATTGCGCAGCGAAAAAAGGCGGAGGAAGGTTTCGCGAGGCTTAGCTACCGCTAAGACACGGGCGGAGCCTTCGTCGTAGCCTGCGTGCATATAACTGCGGGAGCACGTGCAATGTGTATGTGCGAGAGGGGCACCGGTGCGTGCAAGAGCGCCCCTCTCGCCGTGCACGCAAAAAGGTCCCGCGTGCGACGCGCGAGGAAGGAAGCATCAGCAGCTCCTTCGCGTGCGCACGAGTGGCAGTAACGTGGCCAAGGAGCCGAAGTGCCGGCGTATCGTCGTCGTTGGCGGGATCGGCTTCCCCCTCCCCCGCCCCCCTCTCGACGTTTTTCAAGGGTCCTTACGCCTCGGCGCGTGAGAATACCTCGCCTTTTCGGAGCCTCAAGCGAGAGTCAATAGCCAGATAATTCGTCGATAAGCATCTTCCACTCGCCCTTACGGTAGACGCGCGGCTGCCAGACTCGGAAACTTCGATCAACCCTCCTCACTGTTTCTGCACACGCTGTGAGCAATCGAGTATTAGACAGCCGCGTCTCTCTCCATTCGATATTAAAGCGATAACTTTTGCGACTTTCCAAGTGCGCACGAGGTAAAGACGCGAGAGAGAGGGAGAGCTTTCGCACGCGAGGAGCCGCTCCACAAAGAGGGGGATGTCGGCAATTTTCTCCCGCTCTCTCGTGCGGTTAGCTGTCAAATCGGCGTCTCNTCTCTCTCTCTCTCTCTCTCTCTCTCTCTCTCTCTCTCTGTGCCGCGTGAACAGCGTCGCCGTGTGTCGGAATAGGCGAAGGGAGAGCGAGAGAGAGAGATGTTTTTGTTTCAGGCTTTATTTGTGCTCGCTCTCCGCGCGTTATATCCAGTACACGCGGGGCGACGGAAATGGAATTCCGGATTTCGCTCTAACGATCGGCCTCCTTCCAGCAAAAGTACACGCGACGCGATATCGCCACTTTGAAATTCGCGCGCGCGCGCCCAGACGTCTTGGCATTATCTCTGGAAATTAAAGTCGCATTATCTGGCCGCAGCACAGGCAGCGATCAAAGGCCTCATTGTGTCCCCCGTGTGGAAAGCATCGGAGAGAAAATATTTCACGAGCGACGGAGCGCATACCGCTCTCGCGCTGCGGCTACTTTCGCGTCCGCTACGCGTGATTGATTGAGCCGTAAAAGGTAGGCTAAATGATCTGTAAAATCAACAGCGCCGTAGAAAAAGAGGAGAGGAGGCATTGCGCCGTTGTTGCTCGCTCCCCCTTTTTTTGCTTCTTCTTCTTCTTCTTCGCCTTCTTCCTTTCGTCCTCTCCGTGTTCCTTTCGGCCTCGTCTTATTTACAGCTTTGCGGAGTATGGAGGCGAGGATAAGCGAACAAGTCCTTTTCTTGCTCGAGCGACACAGTCGCGGCCAAGAGGTAGAAAACGAGAGGCAGAGCTTGGCCGTCGTCTAACAAGCTTTCCGTTCCTCCACACCGGTTAATCCCTCGGCCGACCGGGCCAACCCCTTCCCTCCCCGCGCTCGCCCTAAGCCCGTAACACCAACGGTCCCGCTCCGAGAGGAAAATCCCTCATTTTGTCTGCCTCTGACTTTTTGCCGCTATACCTATGTAGCTGTATAGTCTTTGTCTCGCGAACACGACCGGTGCGTTTGCCGCTTGTTTCGTCGGTTTCTCTTTTTTTTTCGTCGATAAAAACGGCCAGCATCACGTGTAGCGTCGGTTATAAACGGACGGGAAATTATCCCAGATTTCCGTTAGACGTTAGGAATTTCCGAAATTGCGAGACGATCAGCTGCGCACTATAGTGTATGACGCCGTGGCAGGTGTAATCAGGAGGCTTTTTAGCTCTCCCGCGCGAGTTTTGACAGCCCGCTGATTAGCACGGCATTAGAGAACGGGATACAGCGTGAGATTTACCAAAAAATAAATATCGGCGAGTCACGCAGGCACGTCGGGAGCGCTGATTTACAAATGGCTTTAATAAATAACTTGTGTTTAGGCAGAAAAGAGCTGCCTGCCAAACGAGCTTTCACTTGGCGCTTTGGAGCCCTGCCAGAGAAGTTTTTTTATTTCCCGCGCGCCTCGTTGACTTTTTGCCCTCGATATCGCGCTGGACACGCTGCTTTTGTCTCTCGCTCCCTCTCTCTCCCTCTCTCTCTCTCTCTCTCTCTCTCTCTCTCTCTCTCTCTCTCTCTCGTGAGCGGCGCTGCCACTTCTTCTATATGGACTCGCGCGGGCTCGCTCTGCTTTTTTCTCTTCCTCGTTGAGTTAACGTGCGCACAAAGTGAGCCCGCTGGGGGCGGGGAAGAATTTTGAAAAATTAATGTGCGCCCGAGGTGGGCGCATTGTTGCATTCGAAAATTAACTTTACAGCACAGTGCGACATCTTCGCTTGTATATTATAGTGTTGTGTTAAATTCCGCGCTCGTATTTCTTATATTTTCGAACATTTTTTTATTTCGCCGCTGAATTCCAACGTTATTAAAAATATGCGTAATTCTCGCGGACTACTGTTCCCGGAAAACGTTACACGCAGAGCTGTGCGAGCGAACTTCGAAAGTTAATCAAGTTTTCAGCTCCGCGACGCGCGCCAAAACGAGAAAGGGGAAAACGCCGCAATAACCCGCCGGCCGGGGCATTTTTCGGTTCGGCCCGCATGCGGTCCTTCGAATTCCAGCGTCATCTCGCCGCAGGCCCGCTGTTCGGGAGCAAAAAATTCCGCCGCTCAGCGACGATCCCTCTACCCGCTGCATCTCTTCATCCCTGAAGAGTGCAGGAGTCCGGCGCTTTTCCGGTTCCGTTTGCGGCCCTCGTCGATTTTTTCAGCTCCTCTGGAAAGTGGAAAACGAGTAGCGTTTCTCTCAAAGCTGTACTCCCGCGCTACAGGTCCATTATTATATGCAGCGACGACATCGACGACTATACGAGGGTTATGAAAGAGCTGGCGAAGGAAAGAAAGACCGTTCAAAGTCGCGGAAGCGCGAGGGAAATGGGCTGAAAATAAATATGTATATATGCGAGAGCGAGAAAGCGTGTAGGCAGAAAAGGCGGTTTCCCGCTTATTAAAAACTTTTAACGCGTCCACTTTATTCCGCCTTTGCGCGCGTGCAGACTCGCCTTGGTGCGCGCTCGAAAATTAAGATTTTTTCGAGAAAAGTTCCGAATGAAAGACAAACCCAGGGCTTTCCCGCGCGGTCGGGGGAGTTTTTTAAAATATTTGCGCTGCTCGCTCAAAAGCCCGCTCGGACGAGGAAAAGTTGAATTTACCGGGGAGAATTCTGCGGCTGGGCTCGCACCGCTCTATCTCGGCCATCATTAGCTAGGGCTCGCTTGATAAGCGTCTCGATTTCGCCGACTCCCGGGAAATGCCCTCTGTATGCGTTCTCCGACCCGCAGTGAATGAGCGGGAAAACACCGAGCATCGGAGCAGGCACACATCAAGCAGACAGTGTATATGAGCGGCAATAAAAAGCGTTATATGAACTCTTTGTTATACGACTGGTAAAGCTGCCGTAACGAGCGTACACAAACGCGGGAGTCGGCCGACTCGGTGTCAACGTACTTTTTGGAGACGAAGGAAAAGGCATAATTCTGGCCTTCCGGGCGGGGACCACCTTCTCGCGGCCCAAATACATGGGCTATTATACCGGGTTCCGAGTCGTTTTAGCCGCTACTATATGGCTTTCTAAAGTCCCCGGAGTCCATAGGTACACTGTTACTTAACGTCGTTGTAACCGCGGCCAGGTGACAAGGAGAGCGCGCAGGGGTCTTCCCTCAATCCCTCCCCGACGCTCCATTATACGACGCAGCTCGGCTCGATCGTCGACGGTGTTCCCTCGAGGCCGTAAGATGCGCATGCAGTTTGGTTGTCGAGTTTTCTCTGCGTCTCTTTTTCTCTCTATCTCTCTTTTTTCGAAAGTCGAGAGCGAAAAGTTTTGCCCGTTTACCGGGAAAAAGGGGCCGCCGACTGCAGAGATGCACAACAGCATCAGCGAGAGAAAAGCTTTGTTTTCGTACTGACGCCGAGAGAGCGGAGACTCCCCGCTGCTCGCGAGGCAAAACTCCCCGCGGATACAACGGGCAACGTGTCAAAATAGGCAGCAGCAGCAGCGGGTCCGATGGCTTCTCTCTCTCTCTCTCTCTCTCTCTCTCTCTCTCTCTCGCTCTCGCTCTTTGACCCTGACGCGGCTCTGCCCAGCTTCCCTCGCTCTCGTGAGTAGCGTGACGACGAGGCCGCCGGACCCTTTTCACCGCTCGACGTCGACTTCTCTCGCCCTCTCTCTCTCTCTCTCTCTCTCTCTCTCTCTCTCATTCTCTCCGTACCTGCGGGGCTTCCCCGGCCCCCGACTTAGGAATAGCTCTCTAGCTTCTCGGCTCGACTTCTGGCTTCTCGCTAGTCTCTCGCGTCGAGAGACGGGATTATGCGCGCAGCCAGATCCACATCGGATCTCCGCGCTGGTATGGAAGATTAAGCGCGCAGATCGACCGATTGGGCGTTTTTTCTGCCGATAATGCGGTTAGCCGAGGAGAGAAGAGAAGCGAAGCGGAGGTGCCAATAATGCGGATTTTCGACTGGTCGCTACGACTGGGCGAGGCCTGATGGTGCAAATATTTTTCAAGAAAATTAGAAGATGAAGAGCAGCGACTAGTTTGATTTATTGACCCCGCCTCGCGGGATTCAATTCTCCGAACGGCCCGTGGATACGCGCCGCGCGCCGATCACTCCGGTGCCTTTGTGGGCTTTATTTACATTTGAATAAACGCGCACGAATATGGCTTTGGATTATACCCCATAGTCGGATAAATATTCGAGCACATAACGCTCCGCAGGGGTGGATTTTATGAAATCAAACGTAAACATCTACCGCACCACACGCCCACCATGAATTATAAATATAGAGTTGGAAAATATATACCCGCGCCGATTACTTTTTCGCGATTCGATTAAAAATACTGCGTCTGCGGGCATTGAATAATCATAAACTGCGTTTGCCCAATTAGTTTTGAATTATGTAGAATCGCATTAAACGCGGATCGAACATATGAAGTCATATGTGTTATTTATTCTGCGCAACGCCGCGCGTGCGTCAATAAAGGGAAGATTTCTACTCGGTTCGCTCGGTTATAATTTGTAGCGGGTTGTATAAACGATACACTCGCGCGTGTGCGTCGTTATTAAATATTTTTTACCAGCAACATTTTATACGCGACGCTCGAAACGTGTGTTTTCGCGAAAGAAAAGCAATCAATTATTGCGTGTAGATGTATACTGGCGCTGGAGAGACAAACGTAAATGTTGCAAGGTTCCTCGGGCCCCCGATACAAGCCCCAAATTACAAGGCACAACAACGTTCAAAAAACACACGGACTGCCAGTCAAAATCCCGTCCGAGCTCTCTCTCTCTCTCTCTCTCTCTCTCTCTCTCACGATCCGAAAACAATTTTTCACGTCGAGAGGAGGAAGGTGCACAAAACCCATATAGCATCAGTTGTACAACACGGCAACCGAGCTGTACCACCTCCTTCAACTTTTCCGCTCAACAGCGGCTTCTCTCTTTAGTCCCTTTCGCCGATGAAAGCGTCGACGCCTACTCCTCGTCCAATTTGCGGGCTAAACCACGGGAGGAGCGCCTCTAATCGCCGTCCGAGCGGAGCGAGATAGTCCAGAGAGCCCAGAGTGCTCGCTTCACGTGATTTTTCCTCGCGTAGTACTTATATACGCACTAGAAAACGGCCTACTGGATTTCCGGTACTTTTCTCGTCGCCTGGATGTCCTTTTCAACGGGTCCGGCAATTTAAAAAGATTCCACAGAGCGAGGGCGAGACGTTTTAATATTCTATCGAATGCGTTCGCGCATTTTGCGGAAAAACATAGCTCCGCGCGGAGTTTTTATTAAAGGACGGGAAAAATACACGGCTTCGGTTCATGAAAATCAAATGCGCAAACGTAACGTATTCGGCATTTTTTGAATGTAATATGACGGCGCGTTATGCAAGCGGCCCTAATGATTTATGATTTATGAAAAAGTAATGTGACGACTTCTTGACAGTGGACTTTTTCACGGGAGATACTTTAAAGTTTGGGCCTGAATGAAGCTGACTGCTGGCTTTGGCGCGGGAGAGCGCGCGAGACACAATGACGCTTCAGAACGGTCAGGACGTATTTTGACTGTATAAATATAAGTCCGTAGTCATTCTGTTAAAATTAATTTTCACTATGACGCACAACAAAAATTTCTTAACACATCGCCCTCGCGCGCACCGACCGACACTTTCTATTGTCAATATTTTTCTTGCCGCAGAGCTGGGCCGAGTACTTGTGTTATTGTTATTTTTTTTTACCGAATGTCAGCTGGTGAATCAGATTCTTTGTTGCGATCCCGGTAAAAGGATACGGTCTCATTTTTATTTCTCGAAAAGCGTCGAGTTTGGCATGTGCGCGATGAATCCTATGTATCTTCAGTGAATCATCTGATATGATGATGCGGAGCTCTTTGTTCTCAGCAAGCTAATGAAGAAGAAATGAGCTAAAGTCAGCTCACCATTGAAAACAGCTACGCCAATAATGAAGGGCCATTAAAAATTAACGCTCGCAACGAACTCGAATGCTTTTTTGTGTTTCCGTAAAAGAGAAGGCTCATGAGCTACGTATGACACGATAATGCTCGAACGCGAAGCAACTAATGTGGCAAACTCAGCGGAGACTCTCCAATATCGTTTAGCAATCGAGTTCAGACAAATGCAAAGCATAGTGGTGTATTTACGGCAGCGCGAGCAATGCGAGCGGAACGTCGTCAATAAATAAGGATTGAAAGCCCCGGCGTCGCTCGTCAAATAAATCGGTTTCGCAAGCGCCGCGAACGATTATAAAAATACGACACACCGTAAGAGAGCTCGACTCGTCAAGGAAAAACGAAGAAAAGAGGAAGAAAAAGGCGCACTCATGATGCTCGCATTCTCTCCGGCTGGGGGCCGAGATGGTAAATCACTCGTTATGCCGGGAAAATTTCACGTGGCGTATCATGGCAATGGCGAGTCGTTTAGCGGAGGACGTCCGCCGGTGGGAATGATGATTTCGACCGTGAATTTACACAATCCATAAGGAGCGCTCGTTTACGGAAAAGCCAGGCTGCCCGGGGACAGGTATAGCGGTGACTCAAGGCTGCAGTGCATGTGCATCGCAGCTCGTAAGGCCAGCCATTATAGCGATCCCCACTTTTATTGCAGGCGCGCCATAAATTAGCCGCTAAATTCTCTCTCTCTCTCCCCGTCGATAATAGGGCTTAACGGGCCCTTGCGCAACCTTGTCAATATTGACGCGAGCGCGTGTCGGCGCGATGCAATAACGAGGAAGGAAGAAAGTCGGGCCTGCAATGGCAAAAAGCCGGCGAGCGGCGCGTGCGGACTGACGGTAAGCGTCCACGGCTGTAAATTTTTCGTCCGAGAGGATCGTCGCCTGCTGCAGCGCGAGGATGGTGTCCGCAAGGGTGTATCTCGTAACGGCGATCTCCGCTGTAAAACTAGCTGAATATCGCGCGGGGCTTTTTGTCTGCGCGTCTGGCCAGTCGCACGCCTCCCCGGAATCATAAATTAGCCGGCGCGAGCACACGCAATCTGCGCTGCGAATCGGCGCTAGAGGACGTCGATTCTCCGACACGATCGCTGACAGACGAAATTTTCGGACTATAGCCGCGAGCAGAATGCCGAGAAATCGTTAACGATTTGTTGGTTTTTCGCTCCTAGTGTCCTTTTTGGCCCTGGACCGCAGGCAGGTGTTTGCGCGCGCCGGACTGCTGCACATAAATTATACGGATGCGAGCGATCGAGACAACATTCGGCATTGTTGCGGCGGGACGTGTGTGCCGCGTGTTGTGCGCCTGACGGCTGCGAGGGGGAGAGATTTTTCGAATATCGAAATGGGCCCTATTGTGCATCGACTGACTTTTGCTTTTTTCTTCGAACCGAGACAGGCAGGCCTCGTATATACTTATATGGTACGCGCGGTCAGCCGCTGCTCTTGTGAGCTGACCGAGGCGCGGCCTACTTAGACAATAAAAATTTGACTTACTTATCTCAAAGTGATCGCGCCTACATTCATGCGAGGGCAGTTCATTATTCAATGTTGGACGCGCCGTGAAATATCACTGCTGATTATTGTCAAAAGAATATTTTTACGAGAGTTGCCTGTTTGTTGCATTCTTGTTGTAGCTTTTTTTATCGCAGGTGTGCGCGCTTTTGTTCGCGCGAAGGACATCTAATTGCTTTTTTTCCAACAGATTTTCAGCCACTCTCGCATAATACTGTTTGGAACAATAAACGACGACTTTCGCGTTTCAGAAAAAGAAATCGGTACGACTCCGAAAAAGATGTGGGATGCGTTGTGCCAACAACACACACGGGACGAGAGTGACCAATGAGATATCTCCGATCTTTATTGCAAATGGAAAAGATCGCTAATTTCCCGACACAATCGTTGACAAAACGTGGGCGCAGCGCGCACCCCGCACGGCGTTATGGAGATCGTAAACAGTTTTTATTCATTTTTAAAGCCCCGCACCACAGGTACTTACGCGCACGAGGAGCTTTTCGATTCCAGCCATGAATTCGAGAAAAATTCGAGAATGCCTTTGCTTTCCCATTGTTGCGTTATAAATAGATTTTCCAAACACTCAACTGGCTTCCATTCAGAGCCATTCTTGCACCGAAAAAGCAAGCCACATCAGCAGTGTCCCCCACTGCGATGCGGGGGAAAAAATAACCCGCCGTTTCTCAAAATAGTCCCGCGACGCTTTTCAGCGTGTTGTAGTATAGGAGTCTTATGGTAGCAGCAGCATAGCGCCGAAGTTTCGGAAAAATGTTATTTCCGAGCGAGAAGCGGCGACGATTTTTCATCGTCAATCAGTCAGAGGACGAATATTATATTTCGTCTCGATTATTAGCCCCTCGCGAGAAATCAATTATACAATCTTCCGCCGAATAGACAAACACGTTTAGAGGCGGATAATTGTTGCGTTCAATCATCAATTACACCGACTTCTCTCGGTCTCGCGAAAGGCAAAAAAACTCATGAGTAATACGCGTCAATCAATTTCTCCGCGCTAAACGACACGGAGCGCGGCACAATGTTATAACGAATTCCCATGATTGCGCAACTGCCCTCGCGTTCCCGGAACCGCGTTATTAACCTACGGTAGGGAGAAAAAAAACAATTATTGTCGTAGACCGGCAATTTCCATACCGAAAAAGCTCTATTAAATATTGGTTTTCGTAATAGCCGCCGAATAAGCGCCGGCTCTCGACTCTGGACGACGGCGGCGGCTCCTCCCCCTAAAAAAGAAGGAAATAATTTTCAATCGGGCCCGAAGGCACGCTGCCGGTGCCCCTGCGCGAGCGGCGAGTTCTTCCTTCCCCTAATTAACATCGCTCGGGCAACACATACGCGCGGCCGTCACATAAACAAGCTTCGCTCTCCGTCTGCTGAGAAAAATGTTACGTATCCTCCTCCCAGCAGTTCCCGAGTACGAGTGTTGGCACAGCTCGTCTATAATACCGTATTAGAAAGCAGGCACGTAGCCGCGGGAGATGGTTCGGTGAGATATCGGCGAGATACCGGTCGCGCGCGCGCGGGCCCCGCGGGGACAGGGCGCATTCAGCAGGTATACACACGCAACATACATGCATGCATGACGGCGAGCTGGAAATTCGTGTGCTTCGACGAAAATATTAACTCCGAGGATCCTCTCTGTCTCTCATCGGTGTAAAAAGCAGAGCCCGGCGCATCGACAGTGCTCGCGCGCGCGCCCGGCTTATCGCGGCCGTCGATCGACAAGCTCCTCTCCCGCGACTTCCTCCCCGAGAACTTTCACTCTCCGGGCACATGCGCGCACACATGCATGCATGCATGGAGTGCCGATGCGCAGGTACACGTAGCGCGCATGTCCTATCGAGATTCAAGGTTGTACTCCGTAACGATTGTCCGGGGCGCGCGCGCGCGCGGGCGAGACTGAGTCCGCTGAGCTGACAGAGGCGTTCTCGCTGCCGCTGCTGCGCCGCGACCGATATCATTAATCACGCGCGCGCGCGCCATATAGCTGTACAGAGGGCTGCCCCGGCGCATTATGCAAGTCAGCGCGGCTCGCCCGGTTAAATGTCCAATTAAGGTGCCTGCCCTTCGCGCTCGGCCGCGCAGTCTCTCTCTCTCTCTCTCTCTCTCTCTCTCTCTCTCTCTTCGAAAGATGCTTGCCTACTCCGAGGATGTATCCGACCTGCAGCGCGCGACGGATCCGGCGTAGGTGTGACGCGCGTCTGAGTCGACTACTTTGACTTTCACGCCGTTTGCTCGCGCGCTCGTCCGAGCAATTGCCGTAATTTATGGCCTCCGCGCTGCAGTCTATGATCTTCGATAGGTGCACACCGAGCAGCCTCCGCTGCCGTTTGATGTTTTCGTCGCCGTTTCACTTTCCAGCTGCATATTTTCGTTCGATATACGCAGCTATGGAAAAAACCTTCGTCGCTAAAAATAACTCGCGTCGGCTTTGAAAACGGCAAAAAAACCCGTTAGCGAAGCTGCGCAGAGGGCCGCCCCTCGCGGCGCAATAAACGCCCATGAATAAACAGACGGAGCCTCGGCTCTGCCGCGTCATATAAAATTCAATCATCGACGGGCCTGTATGTGTGTGCGAGAGCTGTTAATTCAAACGCGCGCCGTCAGTTCTTCTTTCTTATGGCCGTGCGCGATTTCGCCTTATTCGCAGCTCTCCGACGCGAGGCGATCGGCCCGCGCGATTGTTATGATTTACAGAGTACAAACTGTGCGATCGTCGCTCAATAAGACGCTTATCCCACCCGCGATGGCGTTCAAGGCGAGACTGGCCATTGTCGGCGGCGAGCGAGATGATTTTACGTTATTTCGCCGAGCGAGAAAGAGAGAAAAAGGAGATTCCGATTGTGCGCGTCTATGAATTTTTGCCTCTTGACGCGGCCGTGCCAGCGTGTGTCAATTAACGCTCGGAGTTTCAACGAAAGATTCTTGTTACGCAGAGGAAAAAAAAACACGTCTTTGAGCCGCCTCGTATGAAATAATCATCATCATCACGATCATCAAGCGCATTAACATAAGCCCAATTAAGCCTATATTGGGGAGGCTCGATTAATAAGAAAATAGTTCGAAGCCGCCTGATAAATCCCGAACGCCCATGCAAATGCGCGGCATCTCGAGCTCAACCCCGAGCTCCTCCAAAATTCAATCAGCCGGCCGTATCTTATCGATTTTCCGTCATCGCCTGTCGCCGTTTCACGACCGGTAGCCGATTGTACATTAGCGCGACGCGCGCGAGCATTATACGCTACGCCGGTGCAGTGGACTTAATTAATACACTCGCTGCAGCGGTCCCGGCAGCTCTTTGCGCGCGCGGCGTTATTGCATTGCGGCACCGGCTATACGCAGCTATATATACATTTCGCGCGCTTCCCGAATCCGGACGCAGTAACCGCAGCTGAAACATGAGCGCGTTAATTTTCGCTTTCTGCTAATGCAGCGATCCCCTAAGTGTCGCTCGCGATTTTTCGCTATATTTTCGTTCGAAGCCGAATGTTTATGGCCGGGGCTGCATTAGCGCGCCTATGCACACCGCTAAACGGCGGAAGAACGCAACGCGCGACATAATAGCTGCCTCCTGCACTTTCGCCCCTCTTCTATATACTAGATTCATAGACACAGCGGCCCGCTGGATGTGCGTACAGACAAGCAACATTTGTGGACGAAATGGCATACCATATGCGTGGTGCGAACACGAGCCGCAACATTACAATTTGTCTTCTTCTCTTCGCAGCTCTCGCACGACCCGGCACAGCAGCAGACCGCCGACAATGTGCCGCCGCTACCGCTGCAGGATATATTTTCGACGATTCGGCTTCCGCCCATTGAAGCTTCGTTTATGTGTGTATGAATTTTGATCGCTAATGTCCCGTCGCTGCATCAGATGTACAGTAGGGGACACTGTAGCTACGACTGCTGGTGCGATATGAGCCCGTACGAGCTGTTGAAAGTGCCGTGCGTGTGTTTATACCTATACCATCAGATAACACGCACATGCGGCGACGAAAAAGAGCCTATAAAAAATAATTAAATTACGTTATTATCGATTGCGATGCTTATGGTCGATTGAACGAGCACGTGTTTTCATGCTATATGAAATGGAACGGACTGTTGCGGCTTCTTTGAATATCCTGAATTATGAATAAACGTACAATTTTGTCACATGAAAATGAAAATATGAAGGAGATTTGAGTGACAGATAATTTTTTGTTGATTTACGCTTATAAAGTAATCCAAAAGTCTATAAAAATTTCTACAACAGACTGCTATGTTACATTATATATATATATATATATATATATATATATATATATACTTACCCTGGTAGAGACGTAAGCCAACCCTTTGCCATTAGTAAGCCAATAGGGAACAGACATGATTTTTAAAACCTTTTTTAAAATGATGTTATAAGGATGAATCTTACACAAAAGTACAAGAGTTACGATTTTGATTGCAATATTTGTTAAGTAATATTGTTTTGAAAATTCGGTTTGCTAATGATACGTTTAAACTATTGAGAGCTCACGTGACCAATATGGCGGCGCGAAGGATGAAAATATATGTATTATAGATGTATAAACGCCTGTAAATTTAAATACATAAAATCACCTTATTGTTTTCTCCAAAATCATAATAGAGATGATAGATAATGCTTCAAAATCATAAAATAGATTATGATGACTGAATTTATGTACAGCTCAAATGCCCGTACGTTAAGTTAGGCCTTTATCCTTTGAGCCGCCATATTGGAGAGCTGCCGTTTTAAAAAATAATCAAACATATGAATTTTTAATTTATCATATTAGGGCCCAGAGGTACTAAATCAGCAAAAAATTAATACATAACGTATTCTTATGCTATTTTCTACTGTATATAAGTATTTATATGTATATAGCAAAACCATGTCTGTTCCCTATTGGAGTGCGTTGGCCAACGATTTCACAAACGGTTGGCTAAAAATGTACCTAATTTCGACATGAATTTATCAGTCATTGGCTTATAAATGACTAATTTAAAAAATTAGTAAGAATGTTAATTACTCATGCTTTATATGACTTAGAAATTTTCAAAATTTTCAAAAGTTTCTAAAATAAACATTTTTTTTAATGTTTCCAAAAATTTTGTTAAAACATAATTTTAAAACGTTTACAACCCTTTGTTAACGATTGGCTTATATCGAGGACAATCGTTGGCTTACGGGGTTGCCAAATAATTAGTCAATTTTGGTTGGGTTATTTTCTACCAGGGTACCGATGGATATAGTTTATATTAATCATTAATCATTATTTGAGGTTTTGAAGTTTATATATTTAAATAATTCGCCGAATTGCTGCGTATAGTCATTATTATAAGTCAAATTATTTGAAAATGTATTTCGAACTTAGTTAAATGATAAATAGTTATATATTTCGGACAGCCACTATGTTGTGGATTATCCAAATTTTTCATTTAATTTAGTTAATTATATTATCAAATCAGTCTAAATATCTTGGTGCAAGATTTGAATTTCAACTAGACTTTCATAAAATATGGAATATAGATCTTCGATATTTATTAATCGACACAAAAATCGAAACCGAATCATGTTTCACATGGTGTTTTTTTTCTAATATATTAATTCTATTAACTAGTTTTGAATTAAATATTTTTAAATGAACCGCACAAGTATTGTCGCGCGGTTTTGCAGTCGATGTGCATTTGTTTTTCCTCGTTATACTTCTGCACGGTATTTTGGCGCGTTCGCGTATAAGTATTGTAGATTTGTAGGTTGTGAAGCGTGAACTCTGAGTGCCTGAGTAAAACAGTGCTCGTTTTCTGAAGCTCTTCTTTTTAAATCGCGAACACAATGAGTCTAATCAAGAGTCTGTCCCAATTTGGTGCATTTCATGAAATGCTCCAGGAGCACCAAGCCAGCGCGGTGAAGAAAGGCCCTGTCGTAGCGAACCACCTGCTAAAGATGTTGGACACTTATTGGATACTTGGTTTACCTTATGATGACCAATTGCATCAAAGCATGCTTGTTTTATGCAATCAGAGCATCGCGTTCGCTCCAATGAACTCTGTGCAGCTTGCGAGAGCATACGAAGTTCGTTCGATGTTGTTGTCTCGTTTGAACTTCGATCAGAACAAGGAATCCAAGGGGGTCAAACTTAACTTCCACAGTGATGGGTTCCAAGGATTCACGCCTTCAGAAACTATCCCATGTGTTGCTGAATGCGTAAGCATTCACAGCAGTTTAAGATTTGGTAGACAGTTAGTTGCCAACAGGGATATCAAGGCTGAAGAAATCGTTATGGTGGAAGATGGGTTTGCTATGCTCCCAAAAAGTGAGTATACGTACCTGCTCTGCTCTCAGTGCTTATGTATTGCCTGGAATGCCGTTCCATGTAGTGCTTGCCCATTGGTAATATACTGCAGCGAGCACTGCAGGACAAGCGCCTGGGAAAACCATCATCAGGTGGAGTGTAAACTTCTACCATCAATTTACGTTAAAAGTGATAGTAGTAACTGGAACATGTCGATTAGCATAACAGCTCTCCGGTGTTTCCTCAGCTCGATCAAGGTAGAAGGACTTGAGAATGTGTTGAGAGAAGCTCAAGCGATTGATAATGAAAAAGGTATTCAATAGATTAAAGTTATCAGTATCAATTATTAGACTTAAACTATAACTTTGGCTTTGAATTTTTTAGATGTGTGTTTAGAAAGTCTGATATCTGAGCAATGTCTAGGTGTAAACAATTTTAAATCTTTGTATCGCTTGGCAACTGATAAAGAAATCTTAAATATTGATAGAATCAACAAGTCTTCTGAATTTTTGGTGGATATGCTACTGCAGTTCTCGAATGTGTTGCACAATTGCACAGAGTTGGATGAGGTCAGGAAGATCCTTGCAAAATTGTCCCTAATTGTTAAGGTTAATCACCTCAAGGTACGATAAAACTTTTAACTTGTAATAACTATTCTACTGATTAATTCTAATTTGCTTGCATTTGATATGTTACAGTATCAAGGATCCATTTGTGATGATTATAACCATGATTGTTGCAGCTTGAATTGTGATTCAATCAAGGGATATTTTATTTCCACGTGCTCGAGCCTTGTAAATCACAGTTGCACTCCAAATCTTGGAAAAGTTTTTATACCCGAGCGCAAAATTGTAATGTTTGCTGCACACTCTATAAAAAAAGGAGAACAGGTATAATCTTTTTCTTGACAGCTGCTTTTTTCACAGAAGTTTCCTACGCACTTTTATTGATCATGTTACAGCTATGCATTACATATGGACCAACTTTAGCGCGCATTCTGAATCCGGAAAGAATCGCGTTGTTGTACAGAGACTACAATGTTATTTGTCTTTGTCAAGCCTGTACACAAGAATGGCACCCCTGTGATTGTTTGGTAACAAAAAATTAATGATAAATTAACCCAACGTTCACTAATGTCTCTTATTTTATATACTGTTTTTATTATTTCAGGGACAAAAATCGGAAAATAAGAAGAACTTTAAGTATGAGTCGTCTCAAAGATTAAACGACAAAAGACTTGCGCTGGAGGAAAAGTTATTCCAGAAGTATGGTGAGAAGTATGAGATTCCAGATGACTGCAGTGAATAAAACAGCTGTCACGTTTTTTCTCAACAATTATCTGTGGCTGATAGATGAAAATCGAAATAGATTTGTGGGTCCGTAAAATAGAAATGGTCGATTTAATTCTAGTAACTCTGAAGAAAAAGCATTTGAGTAAGGTTGTGTGGCGCGTCGATTAGCCGGATAAAAATAGCAAATAATTAAAAAGTCAAAAATTCCCCACATAATTCAACTTTTGCGACAGAAAAACTGAAGTTGTGTCACAATTTCGCTGTCAGCCATAGAATATATAATACGTATTTACACGCTTATAGTGTGTAGACTGCAGAAGCTGCCACCCCGCGCGCGCGTCTCATCTCGAGAGGATGCACAATGTACATTGTACATTGTACAAGTAGGCACACCTCTTTCGACAGCCACAACACGACCGCTCGATCATCCTCTGCGCGCGGCTGTAATAATCCTGTGCGAGGTGTTGGTATCTCGGAAATCTACCCTCTCGAGGAAAGAACAAAACCCGCGCGCGAGCAGAGGACGAGGATATACTTATAGTAGAAGAAGAATAAGCTGGCAGCAGTGCAGGCGCCCACTCGGAATAGAAATAAGTGTGCGACACTAATCCCCTCGCGCGCGCGCGCAAGAGAGAGAGAGAGAGAGAGAGAGAGAGAGAGAGAGAGAGAGAGAGAGAGAGAGAGAGGAGGACGTGGGGCAGCCGTCTCGAAAGAATACGAAAGGAGCTTGGCCGTAAAAAACGAAGAAGACGGAGTGCGCATCAGCATCGCACCTACGGGTGTCAAGCGATGCCGCACGCGCTCGGCACCGCGATCAGCATCAGCCCGCTTTGTGGATGCAGCGCGTGCGCCTGGAGTTTCCGGCTCCATTGTACACTCGTTGAACGTGTGCGTCGAGGATGCGGAAGCGCGTTTTGGGGGGTGTGCGCGCGCCCACGCAGCGGAGTCCCACTTTTGAATGGGCTCGCGCCTCTGCTGTGTACACGCATTATAACACTGCTTGCGCGCGAAGCCGCTGGTGGTCCCGGCGGCGCCGCGGGAGCATATAGGAGGCTCGTTTATCTTTCATTTGGCCGAGAATTCGCCGCAGTGGGTCTGGCCAAATATTTTGATGAGTCCTCGCCGAGCCCCGGCCGAGATCGTTAGAGAGAATAGGCAGCGAGCGGCTGCAGCAGCGTCTTCCTAAAGTGCATTATGTGCTATAGTAGGTGAACCGGCTTTGTGGCGCACAGTGCGAAACGTATACGGCCGCAGGTGAGAGAGTGAGAACAAAAGGGGAGAGCGTCGCTCCGGAGCTGGCTCGTGTAATGCAATTCGTATGTGCATCTAGTGCGCTCGACGAAAAGCTTCACGCGAGGGCGAGCGGTGTGGTCGGCCGAGGCGCTTTTTCTTTTCGCCGAGTTATTTATTGGGCTGCCGGAAAACCGGCAAGGCCAGCCGTCTCCCTCTCTGTTATATGTTATACACAGAATGGGAGGATAATTTTTCGCTGTTCGGCGTAGCTTGCGCGCGCGACGAATTTCAACGGTTTCTCAGCTGTTGTATATTGGCCTGGTTGGAGATTCACGGCGACGATATTGTTGCGAGGTTTCCGTTGCTGGTTTGCGTTATTAACTTTGGCCGAGTAATCGCCGTTCGTTTGATTGCGCTTCCAGCGCGGTGCCTATACGTAACGAAGGGATTCGTTGAGAAGTAAACGTTTGTTGTTCCACGTTTGCATGTACCATTGCAAACGGATGCAAAAAAATACAGCGAGCAGTACGCCAGCGTTTTTTCACGTGCCGGCGTACTCGATTAAAAACAGCTAGCCCAGAAACCGCTGAATAAATAGCTAGAAATACAGCGCGCGGCAGCGGCTCAAAAAGCAAAAAAACACGTAAGCAAGTAGCCGTGCGCCGACTGGCAGCTCGTCACACATACATACCCAGGGTCCGAAAGCTCGTTATACTCGTTTGGCGCCCCTCCTTCTCCTGGCCGGCTTTATCTGTCTCTCCGGCGAGCGCGCGTACGTGCAATTACACGGCGGGCGCGCTTCTGCCCTTTGTCTTCGAGGTTCACACACTCAGCTCGCAGCAAGCGGGCGCACGCCCACTTTCCCTGTCTGCGCTCTGCTCGTCCTAGGCCGGCTCCACATCGTACCTACGCCGGTGTACCCTCCCTCGAAAAACTTTTAATCCCGTAATCCCTGCCACAGGCTGACGCCGCTATCTCGACTGCTTTGTATCGGCCGCGTCGCTCTCTCTCTCTCTCTCTCTCTCTCTCCGCGCGTGCATCGCGATTTGAATATTTTAGGGTTAGGGATGAAAGGGGGCGTGCGAGCCACAGAAGGATGCGCTTCGGGAACAGATGCCGCATCGATGGAGTCCCGCGCGGCTCGTTTTTGTTTTTTCGCTCGCACAAGGTTTAAGGTTCTCCCTGCACTATGCGGAGCGCCGCGCTCACGATTTCGAGCGTTCGGAGCGCTGCGGCGGGTCCTTTACTGCATATTGCGCGGGGATATCTCTCTCTCTCTCTCTCTCTCTCTCTGTATGCTCGAGCGTGACCGAATTCATGATGCCGGGCTATAAATAAATTATTTGCTATCTGCGGCGCGTGGAAGGAGCTTTGCTCTCTCGCGCGGAAGAAGGAGAGAGAGAGAGAGAGAGAGAGAGAGAGAGAGTAGCTGGAATTTATATGGAAATCATTCTGTGTGATTGGCCTCGCGCGGGACGACAGATTGGGCAAATATTGATGCTCTATTGTTGGCCTTTTAATGGCGCGCGCTCCCTCTCCAGTTTCGATGATTTGTAGAAATACGACGAATGAATTATAAGCGCTGGGCGCACTGCATTGTGTCGTTGTAATGCGACGCCCGTACGCGAGGATTGAGCGCGTCACAATCCGATTATTGCGGTTGCACTTGCCTCCGCAGTCTCATAAGTGAGGAAATCACTGTGAATCGCGGCGGTTTATTTATTCACACTTTGTGTGTAAAAAGCCAGCAGCTCGGAGAGTGGGGTGATGAAAAATCACGTCCTTTCATACAAGCTCTAAGGAGGCTGAGGGGCTTTCTCGAGTCGTATAGCGTCCGCTTGGAAGGAAACAATGATAAGGAGCTCGCGCGGATAGCTAAAACGAAATCGAGAAAATCTAATCTCACGATACTGCATATAGAGACCGCAATTCCCGTCTCATTTTCTGGCCAACTAGAAATAATCTCTCCGATCGTCCGCGGCGCGGCATTCCGTGAGCGCGGGATCCCATTTAACAGTCGATATACTCTCAAACCGTGTGCTGGCCTAACCGCGAGCGAGCGCTGCGCAGTCCGACCTCAGCAGCGGCGACGGCGGCAGAATCACGGGAGAAAAACGTTAAACTCCTTCTTTACGCCGATGCGCGCGCGGAGCGTATAACATTTCAGCGCCGCGGCGAAAAAAGACTGCAGGTACCCACACCTATATAGTATACTTGCGCTTCGCAGCGGCAGCAGTGGGCAACGTAATTTACAATGAACCGCATTGCCGTGCGATCTCGCTATACTCTTCACTCTCCAACGAGGTGTGAAGGGCTTATCTGAAATTTCAAACCTCGCGCGCAGGCGACTGGAAGCGGCGAATGTAGAGAAGCCAATCGCCATGCGTGCTTGCGCACGCACTTCCATCCGCATTAAGGAAGCTCGTGCGGGGATCGAGAGAGGAAAAATAAAGGAAGTGAAAGAGGAGATCGCGTGCTCCCGGCAGTTTATGCTGTAAGCCGCGGCCGGCGATGGCTGCGTAGTAAATTTCGGCTCTTTACAGCCACCCGCGCACGCTCGAGCGAGAGCGTCTTTCTTGCAGATAAGCTCCGTTTCGAATTGACTTTCCGCTGCGCGCCGGCTACTCTCCCGGATTGAGATGCTGATTCGACGCCCGATATATTATTACGTAGAAAGGGTGAACGAGCGAGTCCGTGAGGGTGGTCCGCTGCCAGGGATACGTACTAAATGCTGCCTCGCAGGGAAGGGAAAATTCGTTCTATAGTAGTGTGTGCAATGGAAAATTGCGTTGTCAAGCTGGCTGTGTGTTTTTGAGGCATGCAAATATATCCGACGAGTGCTCGGTACATACGTCGTCTTCCCTGCAGCGACGACTGGGATCCGGATGATGATTGCATTTGCCTCGTCGTTTGTAACGGGTAAATAATGCACGCGACGTCGCCGGTAAATTTTCTTTGAAGACGGCTTTTCCGGCATTTATCACGCGCAGCGGACGACGAACCCTTTCCGCGATGATAAGCGCTATCCCGTTACGCTCTATTCATCGATCGAGCGTGTTTCGGCAAACAAAGGGAGACGTGCATTGGGGGGAAAAAAAACAAAGCACTTTGTACAACACATCAAAGACGGAAAAGAGCCAGCGCGGTTTAAAGGGTTAAAGAAACTAAACAAAGATAATCTCCGGACGAGCGCCACACATGCGCCTGCTTCGGGAGCCACATCACGTTCTCCGTCATCACAGGTGTTCGTATTATGTAATGCGCCGCCACCAGAAGCGGGGGAGAGAGAAAGAAAGAGAAGAGATAGGGAGAGAGAGAGAGAGAGTTAAACAAGCCAACCGGTCACACATACGCGCTCGGTATTATAATAATGCGGCCTAATGCGCGCCGCGGTGGCTTGAATGGGCTCAAGAGAGTGTGAGCGAGAGAGAGAGAGAGAGAGAGAGAGAGAGAGAGAGAGAGAGAGAGAGAGAGAGAGAGAGAGAGAGAGAGAGAGAGAGCAGTAAGCATTTAGCGCGCGAGCGGACGGACAATTAGTCGCGCGCATGCGTTTTCGAGCGGCGGCCCATTGAGAGAAAATTCAATTGGCCCTTCCCTCTATAGCGGCCTTCTGTCTCCGATTATTCCTCGACGTGAACGTGAACGTGCCGCGCGCGGGGGTGCGCGAGCGACTGGTTTACTCTCGTAACCTTTGCACGACGCTCGCACATGTGACCGCGAGAGATCGCCGGCGGTGATTTCGCGCGAGTGGCTGGAAATCTAGCCTCCCACGACGCGCTTTATCTCCCGACGCTGTTTGCATTTATTTTGTAAAGTCTAATTTTCCCGCTTGTAAATATTATTCGCGCACAGCTCGGATGATTCACGTGCGCGTGCGCAATATATACCTACTATACTTCATGAAAGTCAAAGGATGCTTTTCCGGGTCCTTGGAATATCGCACGAAGCCGCCGCTGGCTTTTTTCCTTTTCTTCGCGCTTTTGTTCCCCTCCGCACTCGCGCGAGTCCTCTCGCTCCTAAATGGATTGTAGCACTCGTCTTGATTTGTTTGCGCGATGAGAGGGTTCTCTTTCTCTCTGCTTTTGCTGGAGTATACACTGCCGGGGATGACGAGGCGCCTTGCCGATTGTTTGCGCTGCTTGAGTCTTTTGATGCGACTTACATTATAGGTACACGAGACGCCCTTGGTGCAGCCGAGTTTTCAGCGCGCGCGTTTCCGCGCTTATTGATGTAAAATACTGCGCGCGCGGGGGCCAAATTGAATTGCGCGTAATCTTCGGGGGCGAGTTGCTTTGCTTCCTTCGAGCTGTATATTTGATGTATACAACGATACGAGGCTTTCGGAACACTGCGTAAATTTCGCTCAAGGGTTGTTGTTATTATACGACGAGCAATCCGATAAATTGGAAGGCGTGCTCAGGAAAACAAAGCGGCGGTGGAAAGATGGCTGGGCTGCGTCATTGTGCGTGCCGATCGCTCTGCGCTAAACATCGGTAAATAGAGCAAAATTATGGGACACCGTACAATGAGCCTTAAGCAGATAATGGAGGCTGAATTATGAAGCGGAGAAAATTACGAAGAACTAGGGGCAGAAGGCCTACCACTTTTCGTCCTTTGTACTGTTATATTATACTCACGAACGCGCGATTCGTACAGCAGAGTAGTCGAGAGGCAGATGTCTCTCCTCTTCTTCGGCGGATCGCGCATCGGTTAGATTATACACACGGCGGACAAAAACACACAGTTTTACGGGACACAAAAGAGCTCGCGTCGACTACACAGTGCCGCCGCCGCAAAAAGGCAGTCCCCCAAACATGCCGCGGTAGAGCGATTGATAATGAAAGAAGCCCGCGGCAGAGAGCGAAAAAAAGGAGGCGAAACAGGGAAACTAAACGGCGCACAATGCCTCGGAAATGAGTAGCTGAGCGCGCTATGAAAAAGGTACAAATTTTACCTTCCGCCGAAAAGTCAAGACCGAGCGTCAGAAAGCGAGAGTCACGTTTCGTTCATCGCGAGGAAAAGCCGCAGCGGCGGCGGCGTCTAATAAAAGCTCATTGTTTTTCTCCGCGAGCGAGAAAGAGAATCCGTAGGAATCGGGAGCGGAGACGGGACGTCGCGCATTAGCGATGGGACGCGCGCAGTCAGGCGAGATTTTCTCGGCTCGGCTGTTTAATGCTAGCAGGTGGTCGCTTATATTGGAGCGGCAGAGAGGAAGCTGCACTGATTGCGCGCAGCGTCTATTTTTACGCATCGATTTCTCCTTCCGGCGCGCTTTTGTCGCGCTTCTTCGGCCTGTCAAACTTTTAAAGTTTTCTCGCCTAGTTTTAAGCGAGTATATTCCGGGAAAAGAGCCCATTAATCCCCAGCGTTAGAAGAAACTCGACTTGCCAAATCGCAGAGCGACGATTGAGCATCCGATTCCGCGAGGAAAAAATGGACGTCTAATCGCTTCGACGAAGGGAGCCAGTATGGCGGGACCATCTGCACTGTTGCCGAGCACCGCGCGCGCTAATTTACCGAAGCTGCGAACGTCCAAACACGAGTAATAAATTCAACCCCCCGATACAGCCCTTGCAGCCCGTCGTACCGCACAAAAGGTCGGCCCTCGTACGCGCGCACATAGGAAACCTCAATGAGTCGCAGCGTCCATTAGTCCTCGCAGAATAAATTACCCTCGCGGCTCATCTTGCCGATCAGTCATTTCCAGTAGCCCGACGACCCAGTGCGCTGCTGAGCGAGGCCGCGACGAAACCGTACGACTTTTTGCGGTTGGCGAAGAAGCCGCACGCCATGTGTGGGGCCCGAAAAGTCGTATATGGGAGGGTGTCGGCTCTCGTGGCCACAGGAAGCGTCCTCGCATCGCGCGCGCGCCGGGAGGACTCGCACATCGCTTAGCCGAGCGCACACGCGCCAGTTATAGGCAGCGCAAGCTGTCGGAGAAAGCGAGGGCCTAATACGTCGTAGAGGCGAGAGGAAGAGGAGACGAAAGTCAGCCCGAGGCGACAGGCACGCACGTATACATGTATATAGGCCGGCGAACAATGGGCCCGCGGCGAACCGATCGCCGCAATATTTTGACAGCGCGCGGGCCATTGAGCGGAGGCGAGCTGCTTCCTCTTTCTGCAGCGCGCAGGATGCGATCTCCGCCACAGCGCTCTCGGAACGTCGGGGGATAAAAAACGGGAATATTTTCATTGCCGCTCGACGGGGGGACCGCTGCCGCCGCGTACGCGCGCATCCCCCGGGAAAAAGATGCGCGTATACGTATAAGGCGATGCACCGCCTCGAGCATCGGCGTAGTCCCGAAAAACCAGTCGGAGCATAAGCACATACGCTTTTCTCTATATACCTGCGATGCGGGACTGCGCGCGTGCGGCTATACTTGAATGAGCGACGAACCGCGAGAGCCGAGAGGTGGGCTTTTTATACTCCGCGCGCGCATTGTCGGCCGAGGCCCCGATCGACAAAGTATCGGTCCCCGAGGTATAGCACACAAACGCAGGGACACGAACGCGCTGTGGCAAATGTGTCTCCGGCGGCGGCAGCTTCTTCTCGGTATACAGCCAGCGCGCGAGTATATATTATATAGTCGAACCTCCCCTTGGCCTAGCCACAATGGCTTGTTGGCATTGTTTACGTAATCCTATTATTCCGCATTGTGCGGACCTCAAGAAAGGCTCCGACTCCGTGTGTGCAGGATGGGGCTGCCTGCATGCGCTCGTTCGGCGAGCAGTGATCCTCAGCTGGTGGCCCGATCCCGAAGAAGCGCACTTTGCTCCGCAGAGGTGTAGCCGGGGAGCACATAGGTGCGGGTTGGGGCGCACTGATCCGACGAGTGCATGAGTCTATGGTATTGGTATAAGAGGGAGAGAGCCGCCCTGCAGGTATGTTGGGAAAATACGTAAAATAGCGAGTCACAAAAACGTCCTCCTTGCCTATCGGGGATCCAAGGAGGAATACGGACGACTGCTGCAAGACGAGGAGGACGAGAGACTGTATATAATCGAGGGCTGAAAGCAGAGGAGAAGGGGAGTCGAGTCCATTGTTGAGTCATTGTTGCCGATTTTCTCCGTCTCGCTTCCTCGTTTTCTCGCTCTGCCCGCCGCGGCGGTGTATCTCTGCGCTTCTAGTGCCACCCGTAGCATATCTGGGTAAATCTTCTTGTGCAGTCACGCTGGCATGCTGCCGCAACGTGTGTTTGCGTGCGTGCGCTCGGGCGGCGCGGAAAAAGCGGCTGTGTGCTGTGTCCCCAAAAAGCAGCACCGCCAGCTCGAACTACCCGGCGCGTTCCTAATGAGGCGGCTCGAGATATCCGATGGTGTGGTGTGCGCCTCATCGAAACGGCGTGGCGAATTTCTTGTTTTGCCCTGCGGGTGCATGGTGGAAAAATCGGTTGGCGACGGGAGCGAAACAAACGTTGTTATCACAATAAAGAGTTATCGATCGCTCGAACAATCAGGCCTTTACAGCCATCCGCGCGCATCGATTGGCGCATTCCCACACGCTCGATGCTTCCCCAGTAAACGGCTCTCACGCGTACAACTTCGCGCTCACAGCAGTACACAGCAGCACTGATGCTGTTGGTAGCTCGCATGACAGCGCGGATGCGCGTATTACGCACGCATCAGCTGCGGTAGTTTCGGGACTGCCGAGCCTACATATCCATCCCCTAATGCTGGAGCCGCTGCCGGTGCGATGAGCGCCCGAGGCCTGTCGACGCACTCGAGTGCATCTAGCTCTCCCCGCAAGCTGTTGCAGTTGCGTTTCGCGGCAGAGAAAATTCAATGCGCTCGGCTTTGAGATAGACTAATACTGTCTGCGGCACACGGCGAAATGTCAAGTCTCCTCGGGGGACGCACCGCACGCCCCTGCGGACTGCATCGCAGCGTGCACGGGGTGCGGTATAGGCGAGGGAAGGAAGTGCGCGCTGCAGCGCCGTATCGCGAGAGAGAGAGCTTCCTCCTTATTAATGCGAGACGCGTGTGGATTTTGGGTGTCGAGCGGAGCCGAGAGAGAGAGAGAGAGAGAGAGAGAGAGAGAGAGAGAGAGAGAGAGCGATTCCTCTACTCTGGTTTCCGGGCGCCAGCTGTCGAGCGCTGCGCAACAAGAGACGCGGGCTAGAAAAGTGTCCCAGCCGCATTATATCTGCCCATCTACACACGGAGCCGAGCCGCTCCTCCTCCTCTGCTTCCTTTATTCCGCCGCTCGCGCAGCTTTTTTGTGTCGTTGCGTCTTGTCTGCTCTTGTACCTTTACCTACGTCTCCTCCGATGCTCCCTGCGTTGGCTGTTGGCTGTTGCCTGTTGCCTGTTGCCTGTTGCCTGTTGCCTGTTGCCTGTTGTGTCTATCGCGCGCGCGCGCGCGTGTTTAGCTTATGCGCCCGGAGCGACGTGTTTTTTGGTTTGCCTGCGGCTGATACAGAACTAGGTAGTCGCCTCGTTGGGAAGGAATTCACGTTTTCAACGGGTGTTTTGTGTGCGCGCTGCAACAGTGAGAAAGAGAGACAGAGCGGGGCTCAGGTGGCTTGGACGAAAAATCGAATTTCTAATTTCGGATTTATTTCTCTCCGCGCTCTTTCCTTACATACTTGCTCTCTTTCTTCGCCAAAGTGGATTAGTATTCAGGTACACTTTTCTATTTCTGGTCATGGCTCTCAAAGAGTGTCCAATTTTTTCCTTCTCCCCTGCTCCCGAGCGATGCTTTTTCCGAATGCTTTCCCCGAGCTTCCCATTTATTGTGAGGCTCGTTTGTTGCGCCCGCCGGCTCAGCTCTGCATTGTGTGTTTGGGGAAGTTCCAAATGGATAAAACGCTTCTTAATGCGCTGCTGGAACGACAATATTTTTTTGTCTACCTATGGTTGCGCGCGGTTGAGTGTATGTGTGTCTGTGTGTGTGTGTGTGTGTGTAGCAGTTTATACGGATGCTCATTCATCGTGATTTATCGAAGTCTCTTTTTCTGGAATTAAAAAAATATGTATCCGCGTCAGCTTTACAAACCTATTTTCTCATTTATAATGAGCGTTTTTCGACTTTATTATTCGTCTATTCTCAGCTGGTATATCTACGCACGCTTTGAATTATACCTGCTAGCTGCACATTTTTGTGGACGAATGTCACAACATTTTTAGCGATTCTCGCTAAAATGTGATACATTACCGATATCTGCTTCGTGTGGGTGCATACCTTATTATGAATTGGTTTCATAACTTTGTGCGAAACGTAGCTGTGCTTTTTTCCATTTCGTTATATATTCACTCAAATTAAATTGAATACAAGTGCTTTGTCCTTATTCGGCGTTTTAAATTAAAATACATATCGTATGTCGGAATTGAATTCATTTTAAAAATAGAAAATGTACCTTTAAATTAGTATTGATTAGTGAAAAACCCAAACGATAATTATAAAAAGTGAAAGTGGACGAATATAATATAGCCTTACTAGCTCACACGTATATATTATAATGTATTAATATTAACTTGTCACCGTCAACCGCACGACGCGTATATATTATTAGTCCGATCAGTCGCTGATTCCTCTTCGATAGAAAGTCGCATCTCGGTACAGTTAAGCCACAAAATCGTGATCCATCACATACTGGATTCCTGCTTCATTATGCGACTACGTATAGCCACAGTCAGGCCATACGTCGAGGACGTTCAGCGCGCGGAAACTTGGCTCGTCCGTCTCGCGGGCGAAGTTCGCAAGAGCAGCAGTGCGGTGCACCGCGGCACGGCTGCAACGATGACAGCCCGCGGTTTCATCTCGACGGTATATCTATATGTATTAATACCCACGGATGAGTACATGGGTGTATAGGTGTACGATCTAATGGCGGCCGCTGAGATCGAGGAGCAGCGGAGAGAATCGCTGAAAGCCAGGTCCGTCTAGCTATTCTCTCTGTGCTCTGTACTGCCTCCGCGCGCCGCGTCTTTCTGCAGCAAAAGCCGATGCTTTGTCTCGAAAAACCTCGTAACGGGCCGTTGAGGAAGCTCGAGGTTAGAAAGGCCGACCCCGCGATGAACTTTGCTCTCGATCTTTGTGGGAGACGGGCTTCTTCGCTCGCGGATTCGCGATCGCCGTCGCCGTTGCTTATCTCACACGGGCACCGCTGACACGTCCTTTTTTTCTTTTGCTCGAACAACGCCGGGAGCCGGCCGGCTCAATAACAATAAAATAACATTTCCATGAATTAGCCGCCGACAAATTCGCATTCTAATGGCCGCCTTTTCCGCTAAGCCGTACAGACACCTCTTCGACTCCGTCGCCGCACTGCTGGAGCGTTCGCGTAACGCGCCATAAAGCAGCATGAAAAATCTCCCGTCAGGAGTGCATTTCGCTCTTCGATATGCATACATTCAGGCGCCTCCGGCCGGAAAAAACGGGCCTCGAACGCGCGCGAGCCTACGGATTTTTCCTACAGAGGCCGAACTTTCGAAATTTCAGAGCGGCGGTGCCCAGCTGGATTTAATTTTATTCCCCAATTAAAAGTCGGCGCGCGCTCGATTAGGCGGACCGCCACGCTGGAGTCCCACGCGATATTTCCCGGAAGTTGAAAAAGCAGGCTCGGAAAAAAGTAACTTTCAGCCGGCCGCGGGAGTGGCTCGGTTAATTTTAATCAACTAAATATCGCGCGCGCGCTCGCGGCCCGCAAAGCAAAAGTTCGCTCCAGCGGCAGCCAGCGGCAGTCAAAGATTTAATCAAACTTCCGCGGCGGCGCACGAGTATAGGTGCGCACAGAGTGTACAGTAGTCCTTCATAGGCAACAATGTCTACACTTGGCGATTCTTCGCGCTCTTTCTGCGCGGCGAGCCGTCGCTTCTCTCTTTCCCTCCCTCGCACGACGGCGAGTCTTGGAAAATGCACGAGTCTGCGCGGGGGGAGTAGATTCGCGGCTTCGGCCGGGTTCCCGCGGGCATGATGTGAAATTAATAATGTATAAATACGTGCCGACGACTCGTGCTCTCTCTCTCTCTCCACTCGAAACTGCAGCACGAAGCCGAAGCAGGGGGCGTGTACGTGTGTATGAGCTATAGGTGTAGTAGTAGGTCGCGGTTAAAGTCGGGGAATTAGACTCTGTATGTGACTTGGCTGGCTGGCTGGCTCCATTGTATCGGCTGGAAATTCTAAAAGCTCGTTAATTTTGCAGCCTCCGCAATCAACGGCGCGCTGTAACAATGACTAGCCGCAGCCTGCAGCTTGGCTTTTTCTCGCCGCGAGCTGCCGCTGCCGCTTTAATTCGTGACTATTATTATGCATGTTCGTCTACGCGGCGGCGGGCCTCGCTTTGTCGATCCGCGTACGTGCGGTTTTTCTTATGCTTCTTTTCTGCCCTCCGTACATTTAATTATTTACGGATCAGCCGAGTGCGGAGCCCGCGCGCTAAGGAAGATAAGTGGGAATTTTATTGGAAAGGGCTACCAACCCGCGACGCAGATAAATTCTAATAAAGCCGAATCGAGGGAATAAGCAGTCGACGGAGTGGCAGATGTCCGAATGCTGGCGCGCGCTTACCACCTTTTCCTACTTATATCCGCCGATACTTCCGCGAGAGCTCGTACGCGTCCGTGTGTGTCAGCCAGTGTGTATACAGAGCGGTGAAAAAAGTTCGACAATGGCTCGAAACCGCAACGCCATTCGATCAGGGTATCTATTAGGATGAATTGCCGGTGCTTCAGCATGATTCACTGACAGGCCGGCGTCGATGCACTTTTTTCTCCGGACGGGACGTCCGACTTTATTCGGGGAATTCCATTGTCACGTTGCTCATCGGGCTATTTTTTCGGTGTTTCGTTCGATCTTTTGTAATCGTGTCTATTTGTTTTCCACCGCCACCGCCGCCGCCTCGTTGTTGGCCAGCTCTCGTCGTGTTTTCAATTTCAATTGATTGCATTTAGAAAAGTGCGGGGGCCCTTCCTATCAGCTGCTGTGTACCTATGTTGATTGAAACTGTTTTAAATCGATCTGCACTCGTTGCGGTGTAACTACTGTCACTATCGTTTCACCGAAATAAACAACTTACGTAAACCAATTCGAGTGTAAATTTATCTTGGCTCGCAGGCAAAATTGAAATTGCAGACAATAGGATTCGTTCTTAAACTGTCTGTACGTAATGGAACAATTGAACCCAATCGAATATCATAGAACATCTTCATTTTATTATTTATGTCATTTTTATAATGCATTCTTTGATTTACGTAAAGGAGTCAGAATTAGGAAAGCTTTATTTATCGACTTCAATCGGATTTTAAATGTTTTGTATTGGGTATTGATCGATTCGGACGCAAGTGCTAGTTCCACAACATCTTTACCGAGATTTATGAATACAAAAAAAGTTGAATTTGACATATGTATAAATAGTATTAAACGTATATTTATACGTACAGTATGATTGAAGAAGTACGAAGAAGTGCGAAGAAGTACGAGTTTTTAAAATAAGAATCAATTAATGAAAATATATTATTCTATTATATTTTCAAGAACGGTTATATTTAATCGACAGTACAGATTTCCCGTTCCCTTGCGTTCAGTCGCCGAGTTTTGGATTTAAACTTGTAAGTTTTAAAAATCGTATACACGATAAGATCTGTGCACCGCAAAACATTTTTTAAACCTTTTTAAAACTTTGGAACTCGCGGTGACCGATTATAATAAAACAATTAAGAAACTACTATAGTTGCGAGATGTGCTGTAGCAACTTCTGAAATGTACTACTTTTTTCGGGAGATCGTTTAATGACCTATTATGTTATTAGTTTCGCAGCGAGAAATGAAATTTACTATATAGTCTTCGTGTTAGGAACGACGGTTTATTGAGACTTTGTTTTTAGACTTCTGTGCGTCATTTTGTATCCTGATGCGATTGATTTTCTGTAATTTATGTATGGTATTCCCGCGCATTTGTTTTGAAAAAGTATACAGGAGGAAGTACAAAAGTATAGGTAATAAACATATGCAGAGAATTCATTGCAACTGGGATTGAAATAACATAGAAGCTGATCCTTTACAATAAATTTGCTCCGATTACAGAGCGCTCTTGAAGCAGCAGCCGGGATAAAGACTTCCTATACTGTAGTTTGTTTATAGTTGATTCGTCCTTTTGTTTAAACAAAAGGACGAATCAATTAATTGTCTGATATTTTGCGTCGAGAAACTTGAATTTTAAATTGATTCATTTAAAATGAAAATTATTGCTTTCTACGGATTATTACTGTGTTAGTGTGATACACGAAACAGACTGGTAATTGGTAAATATGAAATACGCACAATAATTAAGATGTTCGTAAAAGTGTCTATGTTGCATTAATTATAATCAATTAGTGGACTTGGAAGACGATGAAAACTTGATTGATTATTATAACTGGAGATCCATCATAAGTTTCGGAAAGCTAAGAAAGAAGAATCTGTTGATTGCTGATGGAGTTTACATTTATATTGACGCACGGTAATTTTTCTAAGCAAGTGTATATTACATTGCACAAAGTGCAAAAAATCGTGTTTTTCTATGCAAGGATCATGTGCCGTCGGCGCTCTCGAGTCTCGACTACTACTGTTCGCGCTCGAATCATCATCCGAGCCTGAAAAAAAAAACATGCCTTCCTATATAATATGTTACACATCATACTGTTTTATATATTATCACAAACCCATCATTTATTTGCTTCGTTATAAAGATACTTGGATAATTTAAAATATTGAGCGCGAAGTATAGGATCTAAAACATTACATCAATACATTTATTCGTCAAAATGCAATACTGTTCGACTTCTAGTACATGAGCGCAAAGCATACGCACTTGTGAATATGTTCCGTTCTAGATAGCCGATTCACAGTTAAAAATCATACAAAAGATAACCAATGCTGTGTACGCAGAGCAAATCTCTGGTTAATAATCTCGGCGATTCTCCGTTCTCGCCCTAGCTGCAGCAGCCATATTCATCCGCGCGCATATATCCTGCATCTAAATTATTCAGCAGCTTATTCTTCCTCATCCGCTGCTGATGCGCGCGTACACGTGTACAATGTACATGCATAGGCGAACTGCCTCGCTTACCCATACATTAATAGAAATCAAAATCAAAACCTGCTGAATAACGAAATAACGCGCGCGGCAATCGCACAAAAGCCGCCCGCACGAATACGTACGCAGCACAGTTGCGGGCGCATAAATAAGAAAGAATGACCGCGCGCGCATCATATTCGTATATAAGTATAATATATACCGCCGACACCCAATAAAAGTCGACGAGCGGTCCATTACGGGGAATGCGAAGATGCAGAGGGCGCTGTCGCGTTATATATTGCACATTATACGTACGTCTCGCATAGCTATACAGTCGAGCGAGCAGCGCGTCCCCGGCAGATACCTGGCGCGTCATGGAATATACACAGAGCGCGGCGTGGGGCTGCTGCATCGCGGGGAAGGGGGCTGAGAATCGAAAAGCCAGCGCTAGCTCGCCGGAGAGCAATTCATTATGCAGGACTGAGAGCCGATCCAATACCGGAATTAGTACCCGCATTACGCGGGGCAGTAGCTTCCTGCAGACAAAGTGCTCCTCTTATCTCGACACGCGGCGAGTAGTCGATGGCTCGATGCAGGGGGTCGCCCTCTCCTAGTTGCGCAGACGCGTATAAATAAGCGAAGCCTCTGCATCCGAGTCATATGGTTATACGCGTCTACATATATGTATAATATGGTTTCGCGCGCGTGACTCACTGCGGCTCGCGCCCCCCGCACACCGTCGTCCTTCTCGCGCGGGCTCACCCCCCCCCCCCCCACCGCGCACGAGTTCAACGAGAAAGAGAAGATAGCATAGAGGGTCGCGATTCGAGGGTGTTTTTTGTCGGAGAGCGAGTATTGAATGTAAAAAGAGCCGGCGCGGGGATGATTATTAAAAGTCATACTGGGATTTACGAGCGATCGCAATAATGCGAACATGCTGTCGAAATTTGTGCCGAGGTTTATTGCGCTGAGGGAGTTGCGCCGCCGTATACAATATGACGTATAGGACGCATCGCTAGGGGTGGCTGCCGCAATGTATCGAGTTTGTTTCGTGGTTTACGCATGCCATTCCTATGGGGTGGAAGTAATAAGCTTTTTTAGGGGCTGTTTTGAAAAAGTTTGAAAAAGTGCCAGCCTAATGTTGGGGGACGGATAGATTACAACGCGTGTTACAAGACGCGTTGATGGACTGCAGGTTATTTTTGTCAATGTAATTTCGTAAGTGCGCTTGAAATTCAATTCGAAAGTTCGGTGCGAGCTTGCGCGCGAGAAACGCGGAAAATATATGCACAAAAGTTTCTTATTTTCTCGGTACCGAGATAGACAAATTTATTCTATTTTGTCGAAATAGGGCAAAGTTTAAATGATTATATTTGGTGAAATTACCGTGAATATTTTGAACTGTCTAAAATATCGTTGCAGGAGCAAAAGTATCTCTTACTTTGTATTCTGGAACTTTATTAATTAGGTCGATATAGCTCTCGAGGATTTGAGACGGTCGGTTAATTGAATGATGTAGAATAACAGGTTTTTGCAAAGTAAATTAGCATACCTAACTATCGCAATCGATTGCCGATTTAGGCTTGGTTTGAAAAGTGGGTATGAATTCGCAGTCACGGTTTTACTGTGAGCACTTGTGCCGAACTTATGAAACTACGTCAAGTATGGCTTGGTATATCGTTGTAAGGAAGAAGAGCAATGTAGCAGGGAGTCATGGTGCGGCAGTTGCAGTCTCAGGTATATTGAAATAGAATATCCCGTACTGTGTATAGCGACTAACTTGGATATCGCTGAGCGCTCGTGGAAATTGGGTCGACAATGGTGCGAGCCATTTCGCAAATTAAATTCAGCGGAAATTTTATTTATACACCCTTCAATATGCATATAGGTCTAACTGAACTGCAAATTGACGACGACTGGAGCGGTCTACCTGTCAAAGAAATATGCCGAAAGAAGCGTGCCGTAAAAAGCGAACGAGGAACAACGAAACAATAAAACGAATCTGGTAGTCTCTCCTCTCCCGTATACGGTATAGGTACGTGACGAAGGCACCCTTAGCCACTTAAAACTCCCCCCGACGGTGAAAGTCAAAGCAGCGGCGACTTACTCCCCAGTCGAGCGTGCGTAGCCGGAGAAACGGCACCGTTTGCACGCACTCAGTCATTCGGCATACACAGGCGCACAGAGACACGAGGGTCGAGGGGTAAACGTACGCGGCACCGACGAGCCTCTCGAGTATCCGACGCGCCCAGGGTTTACATACTTCCTTAATGGGCCGATTTCATATTTACGCGCGCTTTTCGTCCCCTTTAAATGCAAGTGTGTGTGTGTGTGTGTGCGCCTGTGCGGGGTCGGCTCGCGCGCCTCGCAGGAGATACGCGATACTGTCCCACAAATAAAACCCGATGCATCTCCTGCGTCTGAGATTACAAAATGCACGAGTAAATACGCACGAGCGTGCGTAGTTGGGGACGAAGAGCCGACCGGGGGTAGGGGTACGCGCGCGTACTTCGACGGATCGGCGCACCCCATACACGCAGGCAACACTTGGCGCGCGCTCCTGATCCGATTGTTCGTCCCCGGGATTTGCCTGTGTTTACACGCGGATATCCTGAAATCCGGAGTCACGAAATTACCGGCTGAGTGATGGGGGGGACAGCCCGAGCCGGAGTGTGTATTGTAATGTTATAGCCAGCGACTCCCGCCCGGAAAAATGGACTTATCGCGCGCTCTGGATTTCGCTGAAGAGGAGCTGCGGAGAATGGGCGGGAGGGGGTTATCATGATTTATCGCGTCCGATAGTCTATACTGGCTGGATTTGTGTATGCAAGGGGAGATTGAAGCGCCGTGTTACCCATCAGTTACTTATATGCTGAACGATTTGATTTTTAGATTGTTGTAACCAGGCTTGGACGAATCCAGTTTTTGAGAGAATCTTATTTTTCTCTTTGATGAATATTGGCTTATGATAAATTTGTAATAAATAAATAACGTAGACGCAGTTAGTTTTATTTTCAATGTTTATTGTGAAACCATTTTTGATTAGAAAGCTCTGGCTTTTTGACAGTTCGCTATACTTATCTCTACATGCATAATTATTCTGGCAACAAAAACATTTACTCGTGTCGATTTTGCAAATAAACGCATGTATGTCCTACGTCGACAAAACCTGTTGCATTCAAATTGCCGATTGCGCAAGGTAAAAATTATGAAATATCATAGAAACAGTTAGGCAACGTGTATATCCCAAGCGGATTCTCGAGAGTGTATACTTACGCTGACAAATCATCTCCAATTTGAAATGAAAAACACGGCGTATACAGAAACTGAACTTAAGGCACTTTTCGAGAAACTCATCAGTCGAGTGTTTTCTCAAAGGTAGCGAGGAGATTGTATTTCTATCAGGTAAGCTATACCGATATCATTTTTAACTGGTAAGATATTACATTACAAATCGCTGTGCATAAACGTTTTAGAAAACTTGGAATTGGGGATACATATTTAATTTTTGACATTTTTCTATTATAGTAAAATAATTATTGCCGGAGAAAATAAGTTTTTTCAACATGCAAACAGTAGAGACAACTTAAGTAATTAACATAATTAGTACATTTATTAACTAAGACCTGTCAGTTGTAGTCTTGCTTACCATAGCTATGCAATTACAATATAGAGTACTTGTCGCATAGTCATTTGCATAACATGATCTTCAAAGAGGAATGTTCACAAAAGTAGATAAAAAGGTATACATAAAACTTTCATACATCGCTCTAAAAATTATGAGTTGTTTCGAATCATTTCCAAAAACAATTGTACATTATATTATCACCTTTCTAGTAACAAATATAAATCTATAACCTTTGTTCAACGATCACAGTATAAACGTACATACAATCAACAAAACATAACTCGCCTTTTTCAAGAATTTCAACATAATTATGGCTCCAGTGCAGTAGATCCTCGATTACAAAAAACATACGCAGAGCGGGCTCTAACAAAAAAACTGTTACACCCTGACCATAAAATAAAAGTTTTCCGCGCAGTATCGCGGAGCACTTAAACTTTCACGTCGATAATGAAATTTCAATGTTATACACAGTACTCGTTTCATTCGCGTGGCAGATATCTTCAAATTTACTGCAAGAAACTTGAAGAAATACACTATATGACTCAGTGCACAGTTGTATATAGAGGAAAGAACTACTCTCCTTTCTATCTACCCGCGCAGCGCTTCCCGATGAGATCGATTTCTCGATACATATATATATATGTATCGAGAAATCGATCTCATCGGGAAGCGCTGCGCGGGTAGATAGAAAGGAGAGTATATACATATATATATACAATATACTTTAAAATTTCAGATTCAATTCCATTTCGATTCGCAAACTAATACTTTGAAATAAATGAAAACTTCTATTCCAATGTTCAAACTGTCAGTTCGTGCTTTTGAGTTAAACGTTTGAAATAGATACGGTTGATTGGAGAGTATGGATAATTTTTATACCCTTTCGTTGAGAAAAAGTATAGAGTTATCCCTGTCCGAAGTAAAGATTTCCGAAACAAAGTCTAGAATAGTAATAGGAAATAATTTTAGTGTAGAGGTCCTAACGGGTATCTCGGGTTTTAAAAAATATCTGACACGTACAATCAGTTCATGATCAAGATGGAGTGCTTCGATTTATTAGACGTGCGCGAACGCACACGATATAGGTACTCCGGTAGACAATGATGTACTTTGGGATATCAATCGTCAATTGCATAATAATAACGAAGTCTCGTAATGATTCGCAGAAAAGTCAGCCGTTGCGGGCGAAAAGAGAGTCTTGAAAATCGAGTCTTTTAATAATCGATCGTCTGAAAATACGAGATGATTCTATGAAAAATTTCTGGAGTAAGCTGTCGAACACAGGTGAAGCCCGAGGCAGTGCAGCGAGCTCTCCGTAATAAAAGAAAATCCTCGGAGCTCGCGATGCCAGTCTCTCTCTCTCTCTCTCTCTCTCTCTCTCTCTCTCTCTCTCTCTCTCTCTCTCTCTCTCTCTCTCTCTCTCTCTCTCTCGATCTCCGCAGCGAACATACGCGCGCGAGGCCGTGGAGTCAGCAGAAGCCAGGCCGGCAACTGGGATTTATGCATCGAGAGGCACGAGTCCCATAAAGCATGGCTAGTTGCAGGCCTGAAATTTTCGCCGGAGATTTTTTTTCAAGGCGCGCACGCACTCGACGCGTAAAGCCGAAGAAGCGCGCTCGCGGTCGATCCGTTAACATATCGGCCCCTGCAGCAGCAAGGCTCTCGATGACGCGGGAGTTATGGCTTCGATCGATCATCGCGGGGCTGCTCTCGCGACCTGCTAAAGCTCTTCGCTCCTTCTAGGAGATATGGCTTATACTCTCCTCCTCAAATGCTTCTGCCGCTTCTTCTTCTCGCGCGGCTACTCTTATCTGGCGCGTAATCAGCCTAACGGTAAGTCGCGCTACTCTCTCTCTCTCTCTTTCTCATGGGAATGCCACGGCTAAAGGTCGCGAGCGGAAAGTGTTTCACGTGTGTGTGTGTGCGCGCGCGCGAGTGGAGAAACGCCTCGATTGTTGAGAATTTTCTTTCGGCATGAGAGTTTCGAAAATAACGTGCCACCTTCCATGGCGCGACATTCCGCGAGAGCGGTCGTTTTCACTCCGACGCCGCTCGGATCTTCTTTTCTCCTTCAAATTTTTCAATACGCGCAGCCTGAGAAAGAGCAGGGGATCATACGTATCGCGCAGAGAGGCGCAGAGAGGCAAGTTATTATTGTAATTTACAGTCAGCGCTGAGGTATGCGTTCGGGACTCCGGCGAGCGAAACGATCGCGTAATACCTTCGGCGAGGATTGCAGGAAGCGATGCCTCGTGCCAATGCGTTACCGTTGCGTTAACAACTGTGTGTATTTTCGAATTTTCCCTCCCGATCGTTAGAGACGCGCCGCATCTGTATGCCGGATTTCGTTTGGCCAGTTATACAACTTCTAGAGCGATCAATTATTTCATATACGACCTGGACTTGATCGGATTTGTAGCGCGCTAGCGTTTCTCTCTCTCTCTCTCTCTCTCTCTCTCTCTCTCTCTCTCTCTCTCTCTCTCTCTCTCTCGAAACACGTTATTACTCTAGATTAATTGGCCAGAGCGCGGACGTCGAGCGGATTTGGTTTCAATCATAACTGATTCATTATTCCTTTCAAATACTCTCTGCACGTGTTATAAATGATCCAGAACGCCATAAGTCAAACCAGAAATATCATTATCATTACCGCAGGTGCTTTGCGTATGTTCAAATTAGTTAACGTGAATTCGTTGCTTCAACATTTTGCGCTTATTTTTAACAATCGAGAGGCACAATTGTCAGTAGACGTATACTGCTATGCAATCGATATTTCAACGAGTATAAACGCATTTGTACTAGTGATTATTCTATGCCGAGCGTCTACTGTGCGTTGAATGCGGCGTATCTTTATTTACATATGTATGTATAAAAAAAATTGCTAATTCGTTTGCTACTATTCACCTATGATTAATGTATCTTAAAACCCTTAACTAAGTACAAATTCTATAAAAATATACGTATAAAGTGGTTAGACAGAAATCTCTGTAGATTAGGCTCTCGTTACAAACGTGTTGTAAAAATGTGAGCAACTTTGTTACAATATATGTATAGGTATTAACAATCGACGATATTAAAAAATATACATCATTAGACCTTAAGACAGCATTATGTAATTGAAAAATTGCAAGACTGTTCGTTTCAGCGTATATCCTGTAGGCACCTCTACGTGCGTTCACCGCGAGCGTAGCGAACGCAGTGTAAAAAATTAAATTGAACATCGGGAAAAAATCCGACCTCGTCGCGTTACATCGATAAACTTATCGAAAGTATCAGTCGTCCTTTTTATACGCGGCTTATAAAAAAAGTCGTGCGATGCGTAAAAGTTTTCTTCGTCAAGGCAGCAGGCGGAGGGCTCGGATCTCGTAATTTTCCCAGGAATCCTCTGCATCCCGTGAAAGTAAAATCCCGCTCAGCTCGTAAAAACAGAAGCGTAGAGAATCTGCGTGCCGGCGCCGAGCCTAGGATTATACCGAGAAAAATACTTTGGGTAATGACAGAAGATATTCCAGTTGCGATAACTGATATTCCACTCCTCTTTTATAACCTCGCGAGAATTTTTCTCGCCCGAATAAGGAGTACGCCGTGCATATGTTAATGTACATAGTTCAAGCGGCAATGATACACCTGCTTGGCGGCTTGCTTACCGTTGAAATTACGCGTGAGCGATTACCAGCAGCTGACTCCAATTACCAGATCAAAGTCAGTCGGGAGGGGAAGGGTATTGTTTGCAAACTCGGCCGAAACTTGTCAGCGCTCGCGCGTATTAACTCCGCTGGATTCCCAAGGGGTCCAATTACCGATTCTCTCCTTGGCTGCCCCGAGCGACAACAAGTCCAAACAAATAGCATGTGGATGACATACCTCGAGCGCGAGCGCGGCATCGGTCAAACGGCCTCCTTGTCTATTGTACCATCGCTATCTCCCGCTGTTGCTGTTGCTGCTGGCGTTCGATGGGTGTCGCAGGCCTTGCCGGCATCGGTACAAGCGGCAGCTCGACGTCCGGCGGCTTGTCGCTATCGTCCCTGCCATCGGCCCGCAGGGGCTGGCCAGCGGCAGCGCCGAGCCCGCCGGGCGGTAGCAGCCGCTTGTCGACGATGCCCAGCCAGACCATCGACACGATGAGGGTCAGCCCGGTGAGGCCGAAGGTCTCGTAAATGCCGAGCCGCGTGTAGATCACGCCGACGAAGACCGGGCCCAAGACCCGGGAGAAGCAGCCCGCTCCGGTCATCAGGCCCATCCAGAGGCCCTGCGGCCGGGGTCCCAGCACCTTGCTGAAGATCGTCTGGATGAGGGTGACGCCGAGGGGGTAGCCGATCGTCGTGAACGCGTAGCCGCATATGAACTGCGTGATCGTCATCCGGGGCGTGTAGCGACACCACTCCTGATAGCTCGGACAGCCCAGCTTCTGCTGCCCCGTCAGCGGGTCCAGGGTCTCGTTTCCGAAAGCTGCGAACATCGAAGCGTCAAAATTGTACCGCGTTTGCTGCCTTATTTCGAGATGCAAAGATCACGAGAAGCACTATTTCGCCAAGTTATCCTCAAGGAAATTGGACGAGTCCGACTCTCTCTCTCTCTCTCTCTCTCTCTCTTTCTCTCTCTCTCTCTCTCTCTCTCTCTCTCTCTCTCTCTCTCTCTCTATTACCAATTCAAATTCTAATTTCTACTTTCGAGCAGCGTGCAAAAGCAATTAGCATTATTAATGAAATTGACCCTTCTTAGTTTTATTAAACTAGTGAGAAAGTTATATACCTACGCATACAACCATCGGTATTTTTGAAACTTTTGAACAAAGCTCTTGTCGCGATGCGGAAATTATTCAACTTTTTTAAAACACAAAAGGAAACTAATTAATTAGTATATAGAACTTCATTTCCTGTTACAATGCCGCTACCCTAAGCGGGTCTTAGGCGTTATCGAGCCCACACTGTCGAACGCATTCATCTAGAAACACTACGCAAGCACCACAACAAAAAACACTTCACATTATCTCTTATCTCTCAATCTATCTCTTTCATCACACATTACAAAAATGGGCAAAAATCCTGCTGCCGAGGAGGATACGGAAGCGACGACAACTGCCCCGAAAGGGGATGTGTAGAATGATTCGTCACCTGGTCTTACGCGGTAACGATGCCAGCGAAGGCGCGCTGCCTTGCAGGGGGGCGTTACGATGCGAGAATGAAACCGTAGTGTGTCTGACGACAAGTTGACACTGTCCTCGTCAAAGTCGGAAAGCTCTCATACTTAGTTCTAGAGACGTAGGGGGGTTATCACCTCTAGAACGGTGGACTCACCTGCGATCGGAACAGGATCCGAAGCGCGTGGGTTTAACATACTATCATGGCTCAAAAAAATGAAATCCGAACCAAAAGGGACTTAAGGGTCGGAACTTGGAATGCTTGCTGTCTATACAGAGCAGGCGCGTTTAAAGAACTCGTAAAGGAAGCTGAGAGGTACAATCTAGATTTGGTAACATCGGGTAACTTCACGTACCTGTATGGGGCCGGGAGTGGGGGATCTCTAGGCACCGGATTTCTCGTAAGCAAAAGTATCATACATTCGGTTAAAAGTTTCAAATCCGTCAATGATAGGCTCTCGTACATCATTATCGAAGGTGAATGGTATAGATATGTATTTATTAATGTACACTGTCCTACGGAGGACAAAGAAGAAGAAGCTAAGGATCTCTATTACGAAACTTTAGAGCAGGTAATCGACCAGTTCGCGTCTTACGACACAAGAATAGTATTAGGCGATTTCAATGCTAAAATAGGTAGGGAGGAAATGTTTAGGCCTACTATAGGGAAGGAAAGTCTGCACGAAGCCAGCAATGATAACGGTATTAGGGTCATAAATTTCGCGGCGGCAAAAGATCTTATAATCAGAACTACGTGTTTTAAGCACAAGGACATACACAAGGCAACGTGGACATCGCCGGACGGGGCCACGCAGAACCAAATTGATCATTTTCTCATTGAAAAAAGACGTCATACTAACGTTCTCAACGTAAGGGCTTACAGAGGGGCAGATAGCGACTCGGACCACTTCCTAGTAGTAGCCAAATTAAGAGCTAGACTAGTAGCGAATCAAAATAGTAAGCGAGCAAACAAGGTAGAAAGCTAATTGAGAAGCTACGAGATAGAAAAGAGCGAATTAGGTACCAGATAGAAATTAATAACAGGTTTCAGGCACTTGAAGAAGCAAACACATCGCCGGAGGGGAATGACGAACCGAATAGCTTATGGGGGGACATCGAAAAAACGGTAAAAGAGGCCGCGAACAAAGTACTGGGTAAAAAGAAAAAGCCAAAGAGCAAACCATGGTTTGACGAAGAGTGCGAACTCTGATTTGAAAGGCGCAAAAAGGCTAAATTAGATAGCTTACACAATAGAAGCGATAGGACCGTAGAAGAGTATTCTAACGTAAGGAAACAGGCGGGCGCGATCTACAGAAATAAGAAGCGAGAGTATCAAAAGAATCTTATTAGGAGAATAGAAACTAACAGTAAGGAAAATAATCCCCGCGAAATGTACAGAGGGATTAATGCCATCAGAAAGGGTTTTAGGAGTAGAGCGCAATTGATGAAGGACGAAAACGGGGACCTCGTAACAAATGACAACGAATTACTGTCGCTGTGGAAAAACTATTTCGATAAATTATGAAACGTGCACGAAAATAGCGAAGAATTAGGGGACGAAATTTACACTGCCAAACTCCACGTGGAGGAACAAAGCTACCAAGAAGTAGAGGCCGCGATTAAAAAACTAAAAAACAACAAAGCCGCGGGAAATGACTCTATACCAGCTGAGTTACTCAAATATGGGGGCGTCGAGCTCACTTTCAAAATCTATAAACTAGTATGTGCCATCTGGAAAAATGAAACAATACCCGAAAATTGGAAGTAATCTATCATTATACCGATTTTTAAATAGGGGATAAGACAGACTGCAATAACTATAGGGGTATCTCACTTTTAGCAACGTGCTACAAAGTTCTGTCAAACGTAATACAAGCTAGACTCACTGCATTCGCGGAAGATATAGTAGGAGATTATCAGTGCGGATTTCGGCGCAACAGATCGATGAGCGATCAAATGTTTACCATAAGACAGTTGTTAGAGAAAAAGTGGGAATTTTGCAAAACCATACACCAACTATTTATAGATTTTAAAAAAGCGTACGACTCTATTAAGCGAAGTAAAATGTATCAAATTCTAGTACTTGTCGGTGTACCGAAAAAACTCGTGAGGTTGATTCAAATATGTCTGAACGAAAGCACGGGAAAGGTCCGAGTAGGCGGTAATGTATCAGAACCCTTCATGATACGCGATGGTTTAAAACAAGGGGATGGGCTCTCTACGGTGCTGTTCAACTTAACGTTAGAGTATGCCCTTAGAAAAATGCAGGTTAGCCAGCTGGGCGCACCGCTTAATGGAACAACGCAGATACTAGGCTACGCAGATGATTTGGATATAGAGGATTGTAGGGAAACGGTAGCAAGAAACGCGGAAATCCTCATAAAAGCGGCAGAGTATACAGGGTTAGAAGTGAGTGAATCAAAAACAAAGTACATGATTATAGATAAACTAGGCATCTGCAGAGGGGAGGGAGATCTCAGAGTTGGGGATTTTACTTTTGAAAAGGTTAGCGAATTCAGGTATCTGGGTACGACCATAAATGATAGAAACGAGATTAATGTCGAAATAAACAAGAGACTCCATTTGGGTAATGCTTGCTTCTACGCCGTGAGTAATTTACTTAAGTCGAGGCTGTTGTCTAAAAACATTAAAATAAGAATATACAGGATAATAATACTGCCGGTGGTTCTGTACGGGTGCGAAACGTGGGCTCTCACTAAGCAGGCGGACAACCGTTTTAGGGTATTTGAAAATAAAATCTTGCGAAAAATATACGGGCCGAAGAAAGATGAGGAAACCGGGGAATGGAGAAGACTACACAATGATGAGTTACACAATCTGTACGCGTCACCAAATATTAACAGAATAATAAAATCGCAAATGCCACGTAAAAAAAATAGAACTTCATTTCGGAGAACGCGCGGTTACGCGGAGAATTCAAAGAACCCTTTCTCGCTATCAGACGCTCCAAGCGAGTATTATGAAAAATTCGAACGAAGAGCCCAGATAGGCTGTACGCTAAAGGCACGCCGAATGTTAATCGCTCTCTGTGTGTAGCTCGACGCTTTGTCCCTTTAAATGTGAAATTTATTTCCCGAGAGCGCTTTAATACCCGTCTTAAATTACCATAAAGCGACGCTTTTGATCGCCGGCAAATAAATAAATTGAGAAATACTGATCGGATTTTTAATTGCGCGCCGGGCTTCTCTTTAACGAAACTTCCAATTCTCGATATACGGCGCGCGAGGCGAGAGGGAGAGGTATCTACAGGCATAGAGAGGGAACTTTGCCGCGCTCGTAGATATATATATATATATATATATATATATATATATA
>JAZHPH010000081.1:149087-191478 GCA_037356405.1 Nasonia oneida
ATATATATATATATATATATATATATATTATACACATCGGCGGTACAGCTCCCGCGATCTTATCAATGCTAAGTCCAGCGGGACCATTGGTTATCCATATTCATGGCTAAATCGGCTATCATTGCCCTCTGAATATTGATCGAGGGATAGAAACACATAAGAGCGTCATAATCGGGCTTGAAATCGAGCTACCGAAACGAGAAACAGGTTCTCCGAGATTCTTTATTCCTTTTTAACTCGCTGGAAAAACTCTTGGTCTCGTAAATCAGCCAATTAAATTCAGGAGGACATTATGGACGAGTGACAAAACAATGTTAATCCGATGATGATCGATCGTTTGTTACTTGATTGTGCTCGGTTAATACGTGCTAAAAACGACGAGTCGCTAATGTGTTTTGATACGTAATAGATTATGGCGTACGGTAATTTTGATCGATGAACACAAGTATTTTTAGCTCTATTTTTCTCTCTGCTTTACGAAGATTAATTTTAAAAACTATTTCTTCGGTAGATTTCAGCTTTAAATGGCTTTTCGCGTGACGCGGGCAAAAAACTGAAGTTGTCGTTGAAAAGTCAACGCGAATCCACGAAGCACAACCGATTACGCCGATGCTTGCGAAGCGGTCGGAAGGCAAATGGTGTGCGACGTGCAGAAAATCGTCGAAAATCAACAGAAAACCTTTTAGTGCGTAACAGTGTGCGGCAACTCCCGTTGCAACCACAGAAAGAAAGGGAGAAAGATCGCGGCGCGCGCTGCAGTCGAGGTCGAACAAACGCGCAGGTATTATATGCGCAAATACAAAAGACTTAGTAAAACCGTAAGTCGTTGAGAGAGGCCGTCGTTTCTCAAAAATGAATATAATTTGTGGTTACCGACAGGGTAATATCCATTTCGCGCATAAATTACAAAGCCGGAGAGCAAGCCGGAGAGAGAGCGAGAGAGAGAGAGAGAGAGAGAGAGAGAGAGAGAGAGAGAGAGAGAAAGGCGGTTTTGTTCGAAATAAAAAATGAAAATGAGGAATGCCGCGGCGTGTGACTTACGTCCAAGTTCAGCGATGAGCGGCGGATCAGTCCCCATTGGAATGCAAATGACTCGTCCGATTACCATGAAGAAAAAGCCGCCCCAGAGCATAACTCGACGCTCCTGGAACCTTCGAAAGAAAATCAAGCATGTCGAATTATTTTGTTTGCGATGCGCGTCGATAGACACATCGACCCAAATACGTCAGTCTGGTGCAATTACCTTTTGCAGAGCGGTCCTATCAGGACGAAGGTGACACAGGCGACCACGGCGCCGACGCTCATTAGGATTCCCATGTAAAACACCGATTGCTTCCTGTCCCAGGCGAATTGATCCATCGTCAGCGATGTCCCGAGTCTGCAAAATTCAACGCCCACGCTTTCAGACACCCCCGCCTTGTACGGGTCCTACCTATACTGAGTTGCGGGCAAGAAAATCAATCGAGACTTTTCTCTCTCGATTCCGCGACGACGCGCGTTCATTTTGCAAAATAGAAAAACTTTGAGCTGAAAATGTGTTGAGGAAGCGAGGTTGTATAGCCCGTTAAAAGTTCCAGACTTGCACTGTGAAGACATGCAATTATTATCGAGGCAGCGTTAAATGAGGTTTAAAAAATTGACCCGCTATACATAATGTCATAATGCTATATCATACTCGTAATTCTAAAATTAACAAATACTGCATCAATATAAGCTTAATCGCCCGCCGTAAATAGCCAGCAGGTGAAAATCTATGCTTGAATAATGAAACAACGCTAAGAGGAGTCTCACGTTCGGACGTTTAGTTGTGGTAAAATTAAGTAAGATAGCACACTGCAGCAGCGCATCTCTACTTCATTAATTAATTTTCCTTTTCCTTAATATTATAATAATTTCACTTTAAATAATTTCGTGCTAAGTTATCTGTGTGGTCTCGCAATTACATCATTATCGCGGTCGTTACGCGCAGATAGTGCACACGTGCGCGGGCATGAATATGAATGTTCAAAAACAAAAGTACGAACAGGACGCTCGCAAGCTCGCTCTATACTTACGTTTCTAGCAGCACAAAGTTGAAGACCAAGACAAAGAAGGCCCATATCAAGGTCCAGGCCGCCAGGTAATCCGGTTTCATGGCTTTCCACGTCTCCTTCTCTGGGCAAAGCAGAAAAAGACGGAGCGTTAGATGCAAAAACACACGCACAGGTGCGCGTGATCATATATCTGCACACGGCATAGAGCTCTCGAGGCTCTCGAGGCAGTATGAATAAATGATCGAAATTACCGGATGCTTTTCCCTGATCTCGCATTGCCTCCCTCGCGGCGATCTTGTGCTCCTTGAAGCAGCAGGGCAGAAAAAGGCAGAAATTGAGTATTCCCATAAGTACGTTGATCCAGCCGGCTGCCGTGTACATATTCATCGGGAGCCCCATTAAGATGAAGCCGTCGTCCCCTAAAGGAGTTACGGCCGTTTGCAGACCCGGTCCTACAACGAAACCAAGCACCTGAAAATTTTTTTTAGCGCAGAACAAAATTAGAGCGGTGCCTGAGCGTTTCTTCCATTGCGCAAAACCAGTGCATTTTAGTTGATTAAGCAGCCACGGCCTTGCAAAAATCGCCCGGCCCCTTCCACCCTCGAAATAGCAATTTCCAAGTTGAGCGCGGGCATTACAGAATCTCGCGTCCCCGCCGCAATTTGAATATTTGAATATTATCTCTCTGGAATCGCGAAAACTGCCTCGAGCGCGCAAAGACGCGGGGAGAAAAAACAGCCGAGCGGTATATAGAGAGCGCGCAGTCGGCGTATAATTAAATATGAAGGGAAAACGGAGAAAATGTCAACGACAAAGTAGCCGGTGCGAATTACCTGAGCCAGGGAGACCATGGAGACAGCCTGCGTCCTCTCGTCGAGCTTCGTGGCGGCGGACAGATAGGAGCGCGCCACCGCGATGTTGGCTGGAACAAGACGCGGGCGAGCACGTTATATGCTATCCACTTTTCTTAAATACCCCGCGTCAGCCTCGGACGGAGAGAAATAACGCGCCGAGGCAAAAAAGAAAACTACCGTATACATTTATATATATATATATATATATATATATATATATATATATATATATATATATACAGGAGCCCCAAGTCCGGTGTTTCGCGCTGCAGCGATACGGGCAACGCAGTCGCCCCGAGGGGTTGCTCCCCGCAGCCGAGCTCTCTGCTCTGCTTCAGTTAAGCGAGGCTATCCAAGAATATTTCCAAGCAGAGGATTATCCACTCGGAGCGGTTTTAAGAAAATTAAAATTATATAATTGCGAGAGCGCGCGCACGCGCGCGTATCTTTTGATTTTAAATTCCGTTTAGTGCACGCACATTCGTAAGGTTCTTCGGAGATTCGCTGCTTCACGTAGGCGTATTACCGGCGGATCCGTCCTAATTATACTAGTAAAGAGCTTTAATTTTAAATGACATAGCCCCTTCATAAGTACACGCTGATCTAGCCTCGCGCAAAGTTTTGTCTCGTCTAGTCGTTCAACGTCGAAGCTTACGATGGAACTTTTGCAGGAGAAAATTGTTCCGGCGAACCCGGAAATCTTATAGGATCGCTATAGGGCGCAGCGTCGATGTATACGGGCCATCCGCGCGCGCATTGTTGAACTACCGACCTGCATCGGAAGATCCCGAGCGCTGACCGCGTTGCAGGCAAAGTTCGGATCGCAGGCTGTATTTAAGAGCACGTCATACCAGAGCTGACACCGACGAAGAACCTCGAGACGATCATGACGAGCTTGTGGTCGCCGGGCAGGACCTCGAGGGCGCTGTACATGGCCGAGGCGAAGGTGAAGAGGCCGAGGGTCATGAGCAGAGGCAGCCTGACCGAGCCCCGGCGATTGCCCCACCAGCCGACCAGTGGCGAGAACAGCATCTGACCCAGTGGGTTCGCCGCCACCACGTAGCCCATGAATTCCTTGCCCGCCGACTTGTCCAACTGCAACGAAACGCGCGGCACTTTATATATCGTATATACCTGTATACCTCGGTCCTCTCGTATAATGGCATAATACACACGCGGCCGCAGGCTCTTTGTTTGCATCCCGTCTTCCAGCTTCTTTTTGCGAACCGATCTCGCGTCGAAAACAAATCGGGGCTTGTAGCGGCGCGGATGCCGAGTGTCGTCCTCTCTCCCTCTCTGTCTTTTTGTCCCCGCGGGCTCGAGAATCTCATCAGCTCTCCGCGTATAGCTGCGCAGCCTCCTTCGGGCTTTCAAAGCGTCTTTTTAGCGCAGTCGTTTTTTCGAGCCGAGAGTCCCCAGGCGGGAATTTGGCGCGGCTTTTCGGCGTACTTCGAATCGCTTCGCCGGAGAATTTTAATTCAATACATTAGAGGCGCAAAAAGCACGCGCTCGATGCTGAATTTATAGCGCGCGCTCTCCGCGTGCAGCTTTTTCTCAAATACGCGTCGCGATCGCCCGATATGCCGCGTTTGTGTTTTGCACTCCCGCCGAAAACAAGAGACCTTATAACTTTGCGAAATATTCATGTATGTTGATCGACGCAGGAATTTACTGAAATTATTGAAAACGACAAGCCGCAGCGCAAGACGACTATTCGCGATCCCGCCGATGCGCCGAGAACAGTCGCAGAGAGCCGTAAATCCGCAAATCAGCGAACTGCAGAACTCGCAAACACGCCGAAAAGTTCATCTAGAAAATGGCAAGGGCCTTTAAACGTCGGCTCGTAAAAATCATCCGCGAAACTCGCGCAAAGAAAAGGATGTGGCGCGCGCGGTTAACGAGCGCGAAAACTGAAGCACTAAAGTTTCTTGTTATACCTTTTGTAAGTACGGCCAGACTCCGGTCAAGATGATGCTAAATCCCAGCGACATGAGAAACATCGTGAAGTAAATAACGTAGATGCTCCTGTAACGCTGCCGTCGCTGCTCCACAGTCTCGAGCTCGTCGTCCACGATCTCGGGACGCTCCGCTTCGCCCTGCGCCCTGTTTAACAAAACGTATACGGTTATTAATAAAGCGTCCTCGTTTCTCCTGCAGCCACATCTACACTCTGAAATCTGTGCTTCCTCCACAGGTGCACGGAATGTGCATTTTCGGTGCTGGTATGAATTAGAAAAATAGTATACGCACCACGGGAGGAAAATTGAACAGCCCATATCTCGTGTTTACTACCCTCGCCTTCGGCTCGGGTGACAATTTACGCGAGACATTGACTGCCCAAGTTGTTTCCTCCCTAGGCACGTAATATACTATTTCTATAAGATCTCGCAGTATTTGCGTATTGTAAGCACGTTGTCTACCGAGACCATAGAATAAAAAAGAGGCCTCTAAAAAAATACAATTTTAAAACGCCTCCTGCATCCTCGAAAAGCATGTCAAGTTGACGTATAAAACGACGTCGCAGAGCTTGGCGAATCACCTGTTATTTCGTCTGCAAGGGTCACGCTGCACGCATTGATGTCAACATCATGCAATCTCATGCGCAGATAGTACTTTGCCGAGAATCAACATCATATTATAATTCATGCATCGATATAACCCTAGCGAGATGTCTAATATTTTACGGCACGCAATGAAAATGCATGCGTTCGAGCATTTCACAGATGCACGCGTTTCTAGAATGTCGACGTTGACCTGACCCCTGGACAAATTTGCATGATTGTTTTTAATGACTGCGTTGTAAAACCATTTCGCACATTAAAGCTAACGGGTTTTGTTTGCAGCGGAAAAAAATAATTTTCTTTAGCAAATATATATACATTCACATATTGATAGAGTCATTATTATTCTTATTATATTATTTGAGTTCATTATCATCCATATACAAATATTAATAGGCAGTCATTTGAGTCTTTGTTGGGGTAGAATATCTTTTGTCCTTTTTAATATCATTGATGATACTTCATAGTGTAATACTTCAAAAATCTGCAAATCACCAAACCAATAAAATGTCTATACAATTTAATTATTATTTCAAAACATTGTCTGCTAAAAGCATGAAAGTGAGTTTGATTTAAAAGCTCAAAGCGTTTTAAGAGTTGATCTAAAAAATGCTTTGATAATTTATCAAATGAAACAGTGTTTATTGCTACACTCTCTATCTATTATTCCGTTGCATTTATGCTATAATGCGCTTACACAACTGGTAATGTCAATGATTTAATGGAGTGCGAAATAAAAAGAGATTTTAAAGTCGTTCAAGGCTAGCTATCCGCTGTTCGGTAGAGTTCGCAAGTTTGAATCACGTACAAGCACGTGACATGTCGTCAGAGTGCAGGAAAGTCATAAAAGGACTCTTTCACGACTGAAACAGATTTTTTAAAAAAAGATCAACGATATTCTTCTAATGCTATATCGGTAAAATAGTTATCAAATATAAAACACGTACTTAAAGACTTTTTAGTTTGCAGAGATGTACGTAAATTTTTCCTTAAATCGAGTTATACTGTCTTGGGTTGTTGAACTTATAATTATAAAAATCTAGCGTGAGTTTTATGAAATAATTGTAATTACAATTTTCTAATAGATTTCTATAGATATAAGAAATTTATCTTATGTCTGATTTAGATTTTCATGGATTATATAGTTTTCGATGTGAGAACACGCTGTACTGTAAAGTATTTATTTAAATCGCAAAATCATCAATATAGACCATGTTTCTTATTTCTTTTTAAACAGCGTTAAGTTAATACGACTCGTTAATTTCGCACAGCTAAGCTGAATTGAGTTGTTGCCAAGTGAAAATTTTAATCTCGAATCAGTGGTAAGTAATTTGCATGCTCGTGACTTCGCGTCATTTCCCGGGAAGAGTGACCGCTGTTATCGATAATATACTTTAAAGACAATAAGAAAGAAAATTAATTTTAGTTTGCCACACTTTTTTTACGATACACGTACTACATAGACATCAACTATACGCATCAGATGCATAGAGAACAAAAAAAATAGTAACCGTATTGATCACCAACCTCGTATTCCTCCAGCAGGTCATGATCCTCTCGGGACGCTATCGGCAATGCGTCAAAGGGCCCGGAGAGCCGCGCGGTTTTGATAAAAGGAAAAAGGCGTCCACTGACCGATAAGGCGTCGTCCCTTGGCCTCGGCTGCGGCGTTTTTCCGTTCGATCCTCTGTCATAAAAGTCGATCATTGCCCGCCGATCTCATCGGTCCTCGACGTCTCTTCGTTGCTGCTGCAGCTGTACTGTATAGACTTGACTCGTGGTGGCCCCTGGCCGTGTCCCTGTCTCTGTGAACAACAGTGCGATTGACAAGTTCCGTTTTTTCCGTCCACTTGATTGCGATATATTGAAGTTCGTGAGAATTGCAATTAGTCGGATGGATATTGACTTTTTTCTATGCTTGGAATGCCTCAAAGGTTCCGCACATTCTTTCTCTCTGAAAAGCGCGATAGCGTACACACTCGGCACTTTATCGGAATGCGTTATTATTTTACAAGTCGATTTCGTTGTTTATGTTCCAGCTTCATTGTCAACTACTGATGACAACTTTCTGAATTAATTTCATTTAAAAAAATTGAAAAGTAGTATATAATAATTGCGTGCACGGTGACATGTTTGATCATTACTCTTTTATTGCAAGCAATTCAATTCGTGCATCATACGACGCCATGGCTTCAAAACAAAGTTTGAATGATAACGCGGTTTTATCTATAAACGACAGCTTCGACGCGTCGTTCGCATCTTACGCGTGTCTTATTCTCCTACCGGTACCTACATATCTCTAAACTTATAAAGCATGCAAAAGCCATCCACCGATCAAAATATAGTTTATATATGTAACAATAATCGCACGTGTTTCACACAGCAAATTTTGATAAGTGTTTTATTCCTTTTGAACGAGAAGCTGTCACGAGCCAGCCACGAGGAGTTGAGCATTAAGCTTTATACCGTCTATATGCAAATCACCGAGCTGTTTTTATTCACGCGCACTGGTACATCAACGTTTTCGTGAAAATGTCCATTAGCATACATTCTCGGCTTCGAAAAACATTGTTATTCCCTCGAAATGCATAACTGTATGCAATGACGTCGCGTATGCAATTACCCGAGCCGATGAGCGCTACACCAAGATGTGATCCGCGTTCGACACGAGACTGCGGCTAAATTTTGGCGCTGCTCTGTGCCTGTGCTCTAATCTGCACACTATCAGTGCAGTATAACGATAAACAACGATGACTGCGCTCAACTGTTCACGTGCTCGGGGCGACGCTTCGCTCGGCTCCGTTCCTGGTGAATCACTCTTTCTCGTATCCTACTCTGCGACTTGCGCTAGTCTATGTTTTCCTCTAATCTTTTTTTCTCTCTCTCTCTCTCTCTCTCTCTCTCTCTCTCTTCCTCTTTCGGGCGCGATGCGTTAGGCAAATTAAGTAGTAGTCGAGCGCGACAATCACGCGCTCGCATTCACGAAAACACGCTCGCGCGCGCGCGTAAATGAAAGCTCTCTACTAGCTCGTCGCGTCGCTTCTCGTGAATGTATCTACATGTATACCTGTAGCCGTAATGCATGCGCGCGCAGAGGCGCCACAGGTGTTTTTGCGGCCGAGCGAGAGAAAGAACCGCCGCGAGCGAGATATACGTATTTATAAACAGGCGCGATCTTTCTCCTTCTCGAAAGAGAGAGAGAGAGAGAGAGAGAGAGAGAGAGAGAGAGAGAGAGAGAGAGAGAGAGCGCGTTCTGTAGAGGTGCGCGCCTGTGTAGGTATGTATACGTATAAGTAGCACTGCTGCACACTCGCGTCGCACGACTACATTGTACTTACGTGCACGCGCTCAGCTGTGCGACCACGATAAGGGCATAAGTATACTGTGGACTATACACGTATATACATACCTACTCACGAGAGTCGTCGGAGATGATCGGCGCGTCGTCTGCTATTTTTGACAGAGCGCCATCGCTGCAGAGAATGCACTCAACAATAGTCGACGGAAACAAGATGTACGAACGGGAGCCGTAAGTCGATGCTGACGTATCGCCCTAAGTAGAGTCGTCGCGTGCTCGCATGTATAGATTACGCAGGGATTGGCGAGAGAGGATTTAGATTACGGAATAAAGCGCCGCTAGAAGACGATCGGGGAATCTGGGGCGCGCGATAAGCGAGCAGTGGATCCGCGAACGAAAACTAGCTGCTGGACGAGAAGAGATAGCGCGCGTATGTACAGAACGCGCGAGCGGCCGAGAGTGAGAAGCTGAAGAGATAACGGAAAAAGAGAGAAAGTAACGTGTACTGAATGAACTTTTATACACACGCACGCACATATGGACAAGTAGATCTCGCAGCTGCTAAGACGGCACTCGGCTGACTGTCTTTGTCCGATCGGTCATCGCTCGATGAGTGGTATGCTGCTGCTGCTGGTCTTTCCACTTTTCACGAATCATAGCGTGCGCGCCGTATGTCCTCGCATGCGTGCTCGAGGCCGATTTTACTCTGCAGCGTGCCGCGATAAGACCGCCGAGCGAGCACGCGTACACTGCCGATGGATCGTGCGCGCGATCGCGCTTGATTTCGCGATCACTGCGGGACGTCTGTTTTATTTTTCTCCTGACGTTTCGTCTCTGATGTATAAGTACGGGCGCTATACGTAAGTATTATACCCGATCGTCCGATCGAGAGAGGCGGAAAGCTGAATCGTGGTTCGGAAACTCAACGCTACGGTGCGCCACCAAGCACGAAGCGGCGCGGAGCCGTTTTACCGATCGGAAATGCAGAGCATGCAAGCAGCTTCGACTAGCTGCAGAGAGATAGCGCCGGGATTCGGTTTTTGTGGATAGAATATGATTTCGGCAATCCGCAGAGCAATTCATGCGTGTTATTTACGAAATTTTATTTTGTATTCTCCTAGAGGAAGCTTTGTAATAGTAAAATTTCGAGTTTCGTTAAAACTTTTAGAAAATACTTTTTGGTGTGTCAGAATTTAAATCAAGTGTTTTTAGAAAATGTCCTTATGGATGTGTGTGTGTGTGTGTGTGTATACCGTAATATTTCTGGAACTACTCCGTCAATATCAATAAAATTTGACAGGCATACATATTTTTGGATTCTGAATTCGGGAAAACAGTTATTTTTTATTTTCTCAACTATATTTTTTTTATGACCATTTTTTGATTTTTGAAAAACACTATTTTGCGTTTTTTTAATCATCCCATTGTTACAAACGGTTCAGCTATAATGCATTTGAAAGAGAATAAAATTACATACTTTTCCTCGTTTGGTGCTCGGTATCGACCGCTTTGTTCGGAAGATAAAATGAAAAAGGTGATTTTTTTCTAAAAATTCATATCTCTGAAACTAAACATCATAACCTCGCGAAAGATTATGTCAGTGGGTCACGTGTCAAACTATATCCCATTAAAATTTCAAGTGATTTGATCACTTATTTTTTTAGTAATAAATCGAAAAAGGCCGTATTGCACTTGAGATTTCGGGAAAAAGTAGATATTTTATGTGTTTTGGCTAAGTTCATTGCACAGCTTTCAAACCCCTATGGTTCGTAAGATATCAAGGTTTCAATTTTTTTTTTGAAAATTTTTTAATTCCTTATATCTCCAAAACAATGTAGTCAAAAGCTTCAAAATTTTATTTGGCGATTCACCATAAAAAAGCTATCTGCTGCTAAATTTTTAAACGATTTCGTCGAGCGGTTCTCAAGTAAAGAGCTAAAATGTAAAAAACGTTTTCTCGAAAATTGCGCGAGCGACCTATCTAATGTTACGCAATAATTTATTTTAACAAATAGCAGGAAATAATTAAATAAAAATTGATGACTACCTTCGGTTATGTGGAATGAAGTGTAGGTAGTGTATGCGTTCCACATAATCTTAGAGAGTAGAGATTACCGATTGTGCGAAAGTTCATTCTACACGAGTGTGAAGTTTGTCGCTTGAGCGAAGCGCGGGTGACAATCAAGCGAGTATAGAATCAAAAAAAAGCACGCGTATCGAACGATATTTTTTTATACAGGGGGCGGAAAATGCAGTTGAGCGCACGCTCCAAGTGCGTAATAGTATATTACGATACAAGTGGCGCACCCGAGCGTAGCGAGGGAGCTAAACGCCGTGATGTATCGGACTATTTATGCCACGAGTATCCTACGCTATTTTATAGCACTGACTAGCATAAATCCGCTGTCACGCCTAAATCCGTGGCCTAAACAGTCCATTTTTGCACCGTGCAGTTAGCGCATCAGCACGGTGCGATAATGGACTCTTTATGCCACGGATAGGCGTGACATAGATGCGGATTTATGCCACTCAGTGCTATAAAGGTGCATTTTACGCACACTGTATCGAAAATAAAATTGAAATACTAATGAAATAAAACTGATTCATAAGCAGAAATTATGAAAAAATGTAGCCTTCGAGTTGTAAGCAAATAAATACGTCGGAAATAGTACTTATTACTCTCCGTGTTGATCAAATTAAAAATACGTAGTAAATATGGAAGAGTTGCCCTTGCAAAAAAATCCACAAAATAGTTCACGTTGACTGACGATATTTCGTTGGTGGGGTATCCAACCTCATCAGATCTTTATTGACAAAAAAAAAGTATTACGATACATAAAAACATTGCACAAAGATTACAATAAATACAATCATAGTAATATAAATAATAGCATACCAAAATATAAAAAATAAAAATATAAATAAATATATGTGTACTTATCGTAACCTTAAATTGTTTTCTCCTACCTCCGCCAGAATTCTGTCCAATAACGGTTTTCATAGTCTCGAGCTTTTCCGCAGGGTTCAATCATAGATTCTGCTAATCCACCTGAAAATTTGACCGATTTCGGGCAATACAGCCTCAATGTTCTACCAGTTCTTTGGAACATTAACTGGTTGTTTTGAAGTACTAAGTATGTCAAGGCGTTTCTCGAAACAGGATCTAACTAGCGCGCCACACGCGGTCTTACGGCCACGGTAGCTTGCCGCCTTGCAGCGCTGCGCGCTCTCCCGATCCACCGACGCTCGCGCTTCGCGCTCGCCTCGATATTGGCAATCAATTAAAACTTTTGGGCCAGATAGGGCGTGTCACATCGAAATTGTTATTCAATTATATGTACCAAAAATCATTTATAGGGTTGTTGTTTATGTATAAACGTTTTGAAAAAATGTTGATCACGGTAAAAAGTTGTGTTTTTAAAATATCTACAACTTTTACATTTAAGGTTTCTATGTATAATGTATGGTCTTAAAGTTTTATGATGAATACTGGTTTATTGCTATAAAAACATCAATTTTGGCCTGTTAACTCGAATTAAAAGCATTTTCATGCTTAAGTGTAGATAGGAAAAAATTGTATTTCTTTGAGATCTACGACTTATCTATATTTTTTTTGTAGAATGCATAGAATTCGAGTTAGAGTCAAAAAACCGTTTTTAGCGATTTTTGGATGTGACCGCATTCTGCGTATTCATGCAGGATCGAGCCCAAAATAAATTTGGAACCTTACTATTACGAGGGGAGTTCGCACACAAATTTTTAGCCCGATTGATACAAGTCTCTCAGAGATAATCGTGTAACACCAAAATTTTTATTAAAAAAACACGCAAAAGTTGAAGAAATTGTGCCCGCATTTTAAAAAAACGTAGACGATCAGGATAAAAAAAATTAGTTTTTAGGTTTGTGCAAGAGGAGACTCCTTCCAAAATTTCAGCCCCATCAATTTTACGCGCTTATTTGAATATGATTATTATTATTATTATTATTGATATTTAATGTTGTTAAGTGAAAGAAATAAACGAAAGAAATTTTTCTGCGGTCACGGGAATCGAACCTGGACCTCTGGAATGGGAGTCGAGCGCGCTGACCACTTACCCAAACAGTACTGTTATGTACCAAATTTCAAATCTGATATATTAATCACATTTACTCATGAGTTAATATTAATAATAAATTGACCAAAATTAATAAATAATAGCAGCGAATGATATTTTATCACTTAATAATACCAGATAAACAAAAAAATTATAGATTTTGGTCTCTGATTACTGCATAAATCAACTTTATAACCTCAATTTCTGGCACACGGAGAAATTCTTAAATAATTTTTACTATATAATGTAGTAATTTCTAGTAAACACGTAACAAATTTTAATATAAGTCTAACAATTTTTACTATGAATATAGTTAAAATCGTCATGGAGCGAGTATGACCTGCCGTTACTATCTAATATAGTAATTTTTCCTACATATGTAGTAAATTTTAATATATAGTTCTCTCAGTATATAATATATTTCATGAAGTAATTTCCTCCTAGATGTCATAAGATTTTGGGGCGCAATAATGGCTATGGGGGCTATGATCTTGGTAGTTTTAATCCCTCTCGACAATGGATTAAATACTGTACGGCCTCTTGCTACCCTTTCTTTCCTATTATAAGCGTTGAGGGTATTTACTGCTACCCGGTTTTGTATCTTTAGCGAAGTTACAGTCTCACATGGTGGTTGTGGAATGTGCGGTATTGGCGTTGGCGCTGTCTTGTCATCACTTGAGATGGAGTTACTATTTGAAGACGAAGACTTGGAAATCATGCTACTGCTATCCGATGATGATGACAATGTAGAACAGCTTGAACAGGTGGTCGAGTTCAAAGTGTTCTCGTCAGCTTCTTCGTTGTCAATCGTTCGACCATCGAAAATAGACAACGGATGGTCGACAGGCTCGAATATTGGCTGCAGGATGTCTGGTGCTGGTGAATTTTTGGCCATTGCTTGATCGTCATGCTCTAACTGCCGAAGATTGTCGCTGTCGCTTGAAGATGCAGATAGGTTCAATGGCGGAATATTGAGTGGCTTTAACGGTGACTTTAAGATTTCTCGCACTGATTTTGCTTCTTCTCTTTCTTCTACTTCTGGGTTGCCTTTATATTTCGGACGCTTGAAGAAGTTAAACAGTTCATCCGACTGCCTATCTATTAATCTCCGTGCCCGTTCCTTTTCCGGGTTCCTGTAAACAAGCGCATCGAAATAATCGAACGAGCGCTTGTCACCGGCGTCAACTTCCAAGTAGCAAGGTGTAGGCGGCCGAATAACGTTATTTTCGCTGTCGATGTACATTTCTCGTGGAACGCTCTTTTTGGAAGTGCTAACTCTTGAAGTTTCTGGAACAATTTTTCGAGGTCGTTTCGCCTATTCCTCTACTTCTACTGAATTTGTCTTTCTCTTTTCAGCTTTTTTTTTGATTGACAACTTCGGCGAAGATGAACGTTTCATTTCAACTTAAACGTTTGAAGATATTTACGATTGCCAGCTTCTTTGTGGTGTCCAATCCTGGATGCTTATGAATGTAATCGCTACCCTGTTGAACTGATGCCATTTTTCCTCCTCGATTGTGTGGTTGATTTAACTAAAAAAACTTTACTTATCCTTAAAGCTAAACCTACCTAGAAAACTCCTACGATAGGAAATCAACACTTAATTGATGATAAATATAACGATACACTACTCAAATAAACAAAAATTCAAATATCTTAAGATAAATTATTGTTTTTACTTACGCAAATATTAAATTGTATTAAGTATATATGTTGCGCCGTGCTTTTAATAAGTAAAAAGCTGCAAACCGCTGTGTGTTTGTACAAATATTATTTATTAAAATTAAAAATTACAGGGATGTTATCAGTTAAGTAAAAACCATAAACTAATCAATAAAAATAATAAAACTAATAAATAAAACAAATCATGATACTTATGAAGAAGAACGTGCCGGTACAGTATTGGCAACTACGCGTCTCAATTTATATTTAAAGGTCAGTTGGCTCTGACATTTTCGACTATGATACTTCTTGAGTTCTGTCTGATACGTGCTCCACTCAGTATATTTATGGGCATCACTGCAGTACTGCCATCTGGTGACGCGTGTGTCATCTGCTTTGTAACGTTGAGGGTGGCGTCTTGCCCTTACGTTAGGCTAGGTTCGTAGAGGTGGAGGGGCTAATGGGACTTTCTTGGCACGCCCAACTGCGGCGCTGAAGGCTCGAGTTTTTATACCTGGAGCTTAATAACCCTCAGGTAGATCGAGACGCAATTAGGACGGTATGACGTAATCGGTGCTACACTATCGCGACTAATGCCAAATGTAGGTGGGCCAACGCAGGGCTAAAGGTTACTCCTAGCCAGTGTAACTACATCAATTATGTTATATGGTGCCCCAATATGGGCGGACGCTATGTTGGTGAAGTCCTATGCGCGAAAGCTGTCAACAGTTTATAGGAGAAGTGCATTGCGGGTCGCTTCTGCCTACCGAATAGTATCAGAAGATGCAGTGTGCGGTATTTCAAGTATGCCGCCTATTGACCTCCTAGCAAAAGAACGAAAGAATATATACGAAGAAAACCGGCGTGGTGACAATACTCAAAAGGAAGTTTGGAAATCCGCAAAGGAATAATCCCTAGCTGAGTGGCAAAGTCGATGGGACTCCAGTGGAAATGGACGATGGACGCACCACCTCATACCATGTATTGTTGGCTGGACCAATAGACGACACAAAGAAGTGAAATACTACCTTACGCAGTTTTTGAGCGGACATGGGTGCTTTCGAACCTACCTACACCGCTTCAAGATAGAGGATAATCCAAATAGATGTATGTTTGGAAACAAACGAAGATGCGGAACATGTCTTCTGCAACTGTTCGCGATACGAAATGGAACAAGAAGAACTCGAGCGTTACCTTCAGACTAGGGTGACCCCTGAGTCAATGATGACAGCTATGCTAGCGTCGAAAGATGGCTAGTGTGCAGTAAACAACTACGTAAGGACCATTATTAAGAAGGTTAGAAAGGATGAAGAGAATAAAAGGTAAGGTCAAGGCAAAATAGCTGAGTAAAACTGTTGCTAGACGAAGGCCACTAGGTATTAGATACAAAACGCTCCTTGGACTAATGCAGGGGAACGTAGGTCACAAAGTTGAGCTCTCACTCCCCTGCGCGATGCAGAGGAACGTAGGAGCTAGGGTTGAGTACCTCTAAGTGCTCCTCAGACCGATGCTGAGGAACGTAGGTAACTGAGTTGAGCCCAGACTCCCTCATCCGATGCAGAGGAACGTAGGTGTCGGGGTTGAGTCTGTCCAGAGGATGGATGGTCGATGCTGCTCGAAGTAGACGACCGGACGATGCGGCAGGAAGCAGAGGGCTGGACGATGCAGAAGGAAGCAGACGGTAGGATAATGCAGAATGAAGAAGACGAGTTTGATCCTGAACCCCTAATCTCGTTGGTGGATGGGGGATGTACGGAAATGTCAAACTTCAAAGGTTAAGCCAAAAAAAGACTACTTAACGGGCCCCACGGAAGTATTGTTCAACGATAGTACCTGTGGGGATCCGGAGTCGGAGGGCCACTTGTGCAGAGCTTATGTGCTACGCCACATAAAAAAAACACATATACACATACACACACATTCATACGGACATTTTCTAAAAACACTTGATTTGAACTTCTAACAAACCAAGAAGTATTTTCTAGAAGTTTTGACAAAACTCAAAATTTTACTATTATAAAGCTTCCTTTAGGAGGAAGCAAATGAATAATTATATATATAACCTACTTCCTCAGGTTGGGCTCTCGAAATAGACCGCAGGAAATATAAGTGCATTCTGACGTCTTTGGACCACTTTTCTAAAATTTGATATTTTCCCATTATGTTTCCTCCTAGAGAAAACTTTGTAATAGAAAATACCCATTATATTGGTCGCTCCACCCCGCTAATTGTCACCTTATCCATGTAATCGACACCCCACCCATATAAAATGTAGATATAGTACATTGTGCATCAAGGAGAGAGACTCGCGTGAGGTGTTTCCAGCATTCGTCTACGTCTCGTACTGAACACCTCACCCTTACTTGAAAAAGCCTTTCTTCTCATTGTACACACCGCATTTTTTACACAGAGAGCATGAAAAAGCTTTTTTAATGCCAGAAGTAGCGTAGGTAATCGTGCACAATAGAGTTGTTATTTTTTGTGTTTCAAGTTAAATTTTAATGAATTTATAAAATTTGCAAAATCTCATAAAACACGCATTTATAGCGGAGAAAAATGGCCTATTTTTCCTCGAAAACGATAATTTTTCCCCGCTTACAGAGAGGAAAATAGTACTCACCTTCCGCTCGGTTGGCAATTGACACGAGATATGGACTGTCCAATTTTCCTCCCTCGGTGCGTATACTATTGCTTCCTCCTAGAGGAAGCTTTGTAATAGTAAAATTTTGAGTTTCTTCAAAACTTCTAGAAAATACTTTTTAGTGTGTTAGAAGTTCAAATCAAGTGTTTTTGGAAAATGTCCGTATGGATGTGTGTGTGTATGTATACGGTAATATTTCTGGAACTACTTTGTCAATATTAATAAAATTTGACATGCATATATATTTTTGGATTCTGAATTCGAAAAACAGTTATTTTTTAATTTCTTAACTATATTTTTTATGGCCATTTTTTGATTTTTAAAAAACACTATTTTGCGTTTTTTTCAATCATCCCATTGTTACGAACAATTCAGCTATAATGCATTTGAAAGATAATAAAATTACCTCCTTTTCCTCGTTTGGTGCTCGGGATTGACCGCTTTGTTCGGCAGATAAAATGAAAAAGGCGATTTTTTTTTTAAATTCATATCTCTGAAACTAAACGTCCGCGAAAAAATTATGTCAATGGGTCACGTGTCAAACTATACCCCATTAAAATTTCAAGTGATTTGACTACTTATTTTTTCAGTAATAAATCGAAAACTGAAAAAAATGAGTTTTTTTTGTGCCTCGATTACGGACGCAAAAAGGCCTTATTGCACTTGAGATTTCGGGAAAAAGTAGATATTTTATATGTTTTGGCTAAGTTTATTGCACAGCTTTCAAACCCCTATGGTTCGTAAGATATCAAGGTTTCAATTTTTTTTTGAAAATTTTTTGATTTCTTATATCTCTAAAACAGTGTAGTCAAATGCTTCAAAATTTTATTTGGTGATTCACTATAAAAAAGCTATCTGCTGTTAACATTTTAAACGATTCCATCAAGCGGTTTTCAACTAAAGAGCTAAAATGTAAAAATCTTTTTCTTGAAAATTGCGCGAGCAACCTATCTAATGAATAACCAGCTGTTTTGATGATTAGGTTGGTTAGGAACACATGTAAACATACGTGAATTTCTGTGAAAAAAAATTGACGACAGTGTTCGTATTCTATAATAAGAAAACAGAGGGATCTGCAAATTTTTGGATAATGAACTATCCAAAACTTTTATTAAATTGTGTATCAAAAATCGCCTCATACATTAGCAAGCAGATATATAGATATATTAAAACAATATTTTATTTATTGGACTTATAAATTTAGTTGGAGGAAGCTATGTGCCAATGAATTGGCAGCGATTTTTTTCTTTTCTATGGGATAAATGGTTAAAAAAAGAAATGAAAATTTTGAATAAATCAAGCTTAACTGATTTTTCTTTCAATTTATTATTATATCTGGCTCTACAGTCAAATAAGTTATTATTTATGCACTATTTTGATTACTTATAACCCTTTAATTATGCAAATTCAAAAGTGTTATAAAATGCACGTACTTCCACATACTAAGACAATAATAATAAGCAAATGAGGAGGAAGCTAAGTGCCAAGGACTTTTGGCAGCAGTTTTTTTTAACTTCTTTCAACTTCGAAAACATACGTTTATAATATATCCGAAAAAGTTTTCTTCCTATTATATTTTAAAACACACAAAATCGGTTGTTTTTACCATTTTAGCATATTAGAAATATACGTGTTCATGTTTCAATGTGAATAGAATTAATAAATATCTTTTATAACACAGTGTGGCTAAAATCCGCTGTTAAGTCACGCCTATCTGTGACCAAAGTAGTCCTTTTTTGCACCGTGTTTATCACACTCGCTACGCTCGTGCGCGAACCTCACGGTGCAAATAAGGACTACTTTAGTCACGAATAGGCGAGACTTGCGGACTTTAGCAGTCTGTGCTATAAAATTTTATACGATACTCTTGACTTAAATGGTTCAGTTTTACACGGCGTTTAGCGCCCTCGCTACGCTCGAGTGCTAACTGCGCCATGTAAAAAAGAACCATTTAAGTCACACGTATCGTAATGTACTATTTCATCATATGTGCACGAAAAAGGCCACTTTCCATGCATGTAAAATGAATGGAAAATCGAGTTTTTCTTAGTAGCGGGAAAAAACTACTCCCTTGGGAGGAAAAAGTTTTCCTCCCAAGGGGGTAAATTTTTCTGGAAAGCAGCCTATCCGATGGATGTATGTGTCTATATAAGTATTTTCAAAATCAATACAAATTTGTTTTACTTTGTAAATTCCTCGAATTTCCCATTTCTTTCATATGCATGATAAGTGGCCTATTCGTGCACTTATCATAAAAAGTACGGTGTGCAACAAGGGGATAGTGGCTTTTTCAGACTCGGGTGATGTTTTGAGCACTGGTGCTCACTACATCCCCCTCGCTAAAAAAAGCCAATTTCCCCCCCCCCCCCCCCCCCTCCCTAGTTGCACAATATACTATTACTTGACATTTTTATATTCATAGATTTCACTACCTTTATTGGTCTTTTTCTTGCCAGAGTATTTTAAAGGAGATTACACATCTTTTACAAAGCATATTCTCCTTTAAATCTTGATCTATTTGATAGACAACAAGCTACTATTGCTTTAGAGATTGATCCCAAGTAGATTATAGCTGCTGTAATCACTGGCGTATAATGCATCTCACCGAAAGTCACGTGACCGGAGAAGACAAAATATTCGGCATTATTTTGTAAAATATTTGAAAGAATTATGTTGTAAAAAAATGTTTTGTCCAAGCATAGTCGATAGGAATTCTTTGTCGTCTACTCGTATTGGAATACGCCAGCGCGTATATAGCATAACGCGTCGCTGTGGTTCTACCTCTGACCGCTAGGTGGACATATTGCCTATCAAGCATTGCATATCGGAAACTCGTAATATAATAAACTTCATGAGACTACTTATATCGGAGAATGACCGAGATCGATGCGTATGGACCACAGCTTTTGCTGCTCTGAAACCTAAACGTAAGATTACAAATCATCTATGCAAACGCCCAGGGTATATTGCTACGCGATGCTCTTTTAAGTCAAATAATAATACTGATGCAACTAAAGTACAGTCGCTACCGATGTCAGAGCTATGACTATATGAGCTATGGTATATTTTTTGAAGTTAAGTTATATTCTCGGCCCAGAGAGTCCTGGATCTGGGCTTGCGAGTCGCGTGGACACAGGAATGGATAGGAGGATAGAAAGTACGCCTCCGATGTACTACTAATCAACTCTGAAGACTTTATTAATTAAGAAATAATACTGATGGTTCGAGCGTGTGCTCAGTCTGGCGGCCAGTACCAGAATGGCGACCGGGTGCGCGCTACCCGCTCGCCACGGCGTGGCGTCTGCCAGACGATCACTTGAGGCTGACTCCGGCGGTACTCCGCTAGTCGAAGTCAGGCCTCGGCTGTAGCGTCTGCTTGCGCTGGCGACGACGCTGTCCAGCGCGTGGCGCCACATATTAGGTAAAAGTATACTGTGTTTAAATGCTGTGTATCCTCTTTCTTATTTATCCCATTCTCTTGCAAAATGTGTGTAGCATTTCGATGTAGCATTTCGTATTATAGAATGAAATTCTGGAGACATTCCATATCTCCATCTTCATAAAATTTTAGAAATATGTGCGCATGGAGTTGCAAAATTTTTTCGTTAAAGTAAATTAGAAAGTAGAATGGATAAAATATTTACTGCTCAATATATAAGTTGCACATATGTATATATTATGATTTGCACATTATTCTATTTATTATTATTTTTTCTAGTCGATTACATACTTTAAATATTTTTGCTGTCCATCGTTGGAAAAAAAAAATATGTGCCAAGCAATTTGTCTGCTTTAATCATGATCTCTGCATTAGAAAAGTGTCTAAGTGTGCTATTCAAAACGTTACGTGCAATACGAACCTGGATACTCGATTATTTAGATGATAGATTTAGTTTAGATGAAGCGGACAGTCTTTCAAAATGTACTTGTTAATACTGGAAACCAGCTTGACTAAATTAATTAATTTTTTAATAAATGAATGTTTGATTTATTAACAATCTACTTTATATATAAATCATATTAAACTGATTTATTAAAAGCCATAAATATAAATTTTTCGAGGATATATAACATTATATGTATATTTTTTTACAATCATTGAATCTTATGTTCTATGTTTTGTAACAGTGCAACTAGGCTTGTGCACGGCGGCCGTGAAGATTTTTCTAGCTACTTAGGTATCGCGCAACGGCTATCCCTCGATGACGCTGGAGTCGACGACGAACGTTAGTCGTCAGTGTAATTCGCCTGTCAAAGCAAAAGTGGCACATCTGGCGGAGAACAGTGAAAGCTGTGAAAAATAGAATAAGCACACGCGGTCTGACGCGGACTAACAACAAGGAGCAGAAGTATTCATAACCTATGTGCTCTAAATATGAAGAGTACTTCTTTGCAGTATGTATTATTTTATGTATCAAAAAATGGCAAGTACCAAGTTGAAAACAAATAAAAAAGTTACCTCAAAGTGTGCAATAAAAGGGTGCTCAACTTATGCCTATTCAGGCATACCGTTGCATAAATTTCCCAGAGAAAAAGCATGCTTATGAAATAGTTAGAAGCTATGGATGTTAAGTGCATGTCGTTGTATACTCTTTTTATTTCATGGGGATAACTTGTCAGAGAACTTGATTGTAAGCATAGTGCAAAATATTTATCTATACTATTTTTGGTACTGCATAATCTACATAATAATAGAATTTAAAACTCTTTCTTCGAAGGGTCTACTTCGCGTCACTATTTCGAATTCTTCTATGACCTGTGCAGCGAGTCCCTGTACGGCATTGCTAAGTTGGAAATGCTTTACGCAATTGATGGAAAGAGTCGGGAGGGAGCTCCCTCGATGCGGCGGAGGACTCCTCTACGCCCGCGAAACACCTACGTTGCATGCAGCTATCCAAGCTGCACCACCTGGTACGTGCACAGCTGCTCAACTGCATTACTTTGACTTAAGTAACGCCCGCGGAGGCGGCAGTAATCGTAGGAAGGAACAGGAATTGGAAGTAAACGAGCGAGGCCGAGAAATAACGAAAAAGCACGTAAAATAATAAAACTAGGTTATATTTTACTAGAGCGTCAAAAACGTGAATTTACAAACATAAAATAATATGGAAGTCGCCAACAACTTTGCTACTCGCCGCGGCGCTGGGATAATCGTATCCGTGTACGCGATTATCGCGAGAAGGTCTATTGTTATTTCTTTTCTTATTTTGTAATGCTGTAAACTTACAATCGTATAATATAATGTACGCAAAATAAAACTAATTAATCTAAAAATCTAATCTCTCTCTCTCCCCCCCCCTCTCTCTCTCTCTCTCTCTCTCTCTCTCTCTCTCTATTAACAGTCCGCTCGTCGATCGCCGTGTACTCGGCGGAGAACGAGCTCCCTCGTCTCGAGCGACACTCCTTCCAGGCTCCGCAAGATTTGAAGGAGATCATACCTCTCTTCTTGCTGGCTCTGGGCAAGGGTGTTCCTTGCTTCGCGTTGTTGGCTGTTTCGAGCTTCTTCCTCTTGCTGATTCCAATGGCGTATCTCTCTCTTCTCCTGTTGGCGTCGCTTCCGCGCTGCTCTCTCTTCCCGTTGCAGCTGGTCACGGGCCTCTTTTTCTCTCCTCTCTCGATGGGAACGTATCCTGCCGCTTGTCGCTGGTGCACGCGTAGAGCGTCAGCACAGCAAGGGTAACTGGTCACGATAACGCCGCGCCTTCCACAGTTCCCGCAGCAGTCGCAGGTAATTCCGTGAGGGCATTTGGCGACTCTGTGACCGCGCTGCCAACAATTGAAACAGCTATAGGGTGCGGGATCAATCGTCGGATCGGTCGATTTAGTCGAAGTCTTCCAAACCATGCTCCTCTTTTTTTTACGGGCAGAATCCTGTGGCTGGAAGAACGATTCCTCACGCGATTTGTCGACCGATCCCGGTCCGGCGTTCATTACGACATCTCCGGGTGTCTCTCTCGTTCCTTTGCTCCCGGTCTCTCTATTTCTGCGTGTTGAGGTTGTTGGCCGCTGTCCTCGTCTCAGAAACTGCTCTGGAGCTGGTAGGCGAGCCTCCCTTTCCTCTCTCTTCTCTCCTGGCACGTCTGGCTTCTCGCCTGCGGGCAGCTCGAACGACGTTGCGTTGAGCATTCCACCATGCGATGCGCTCTGCATCGTTCCGTGGGAGTGCAGTATTTACAGGTGGATTCGTGTCCATCGGCTCCTCTTCCGTCTGCGTAGAGGTTGCCTCCTCCTGCGATTGCTGTGCCTGCTCTCGTCGGCGTCATTCTTTTTCCTCCTTACGCTCTTCTATATCTTTTTGTCTCTCTCTTTCTTCTGGGCTGTGGCTGCTCGTTCAGCTCGGAATCGCTGTTCCTCCTCTCGTTCTCTTCGTCGCTCTTCCTCTGGTCTCCTGTCCTCCTCGCGTTGCTGCTCCTCGGCTGGGTGTTGGTTCTCGTCCTCCTCGCTCGAATTTTTCGAGCGGCGAGACGGGGTCCAGTTATTCAAGTCTGTGTAAGCTATTCCGGGAAAGACGCCGCCGAAGAAATCGGTGAGAGGTGCTCCAGGTTCGTCTTTTTCCTCATCCGACGGCTGTGCCGAGACGTAGTCAATGGTCAGCTGGCGGTTCGGATTAGCCATCTTCTTCTTGCTCTTCTTTTTCTTCTTCTTCTTTGGCACTGGGCACTCGCTTGATTCGTTCTGGCCGTGACGGGAAGAACGAAGAGTAGGGTTGGCCGCGTTGGCAAAAGAAGAGTTAGCGACATAACTTTCCAGCTCTCTTTCTGTGCCTTCCTGCTTTCCTCTGCCTCCTCGGTCTCTCGTGCGAGAAATTCAGCGGATGGCTGTAGCCTCTCCGACTGGGTGGGTGGTTTTGGCCTCTCCGTCCTGGTGGATGGCTTCTGCCTCTCCCTCGTGGTCTCGCTTCCTGATTCTTCTTCCCCCTCTATCTCCTCGCGAATGGCGCCCAGTCGCCGGGGTATTGCTCCTTGCAATACTCCCTGGTTCGGGCTCTCCAACGCCTCTTGTGCCGCAACGGGTAGTACTTCCTTCTCTTGCCGTTGGGGCCTCGTAGTCAGGAAAACTCCTCCAAAGGCTCCGCTTGCTCGTTGGCGATGGTGATAGTAAGGTTCTCCCCGCTGTCGCCGATCAACGTCTCCAGCTCATCAACGGCGGCTCGGCTCTCCTCCAGAGCAGATGGTTCCTCCTCGACGGGAACCACCTTCCGTCGGTAGACCTCCTTCTTCTCCTCCGTGAGGGGAAGAGGCCCCGGGGCGCCATCCAAGGTCTTGCGGGGGATGCGGCTGTCCGTCACCCCGGCACTCCAGCGCTCCTCCTCCTCAACAGATGTCACGCTGGTGCACGCGGGGCTCCGGCAGGCCCAGATCTCCACCGCCCTTGTCATAACCGTCTTCGGACGGCTCCGGTGCAAGCGCTCCCGCTGTTCCTCGATGGCGCGCAATTCCCGCTCATACTCCGACTCTATCTAAGAGATGTGGTCAGCCCACGACACCGTCTTTGATTGTTGAGACATCGTTGCTGTGGGTAACGTCCATTAGTATGGAGTTAGTAAATCGACGCAAACTCGTCACCAGACGCAACGACGCAATGGCACAAAACAATGACAACACTACCTACCTCCGCTGGTGACGCTAGGTATTCACTGGACGGTTTTGCGGAGGTACATATTTACGCAACTTGCTTAAGAGGACCTTGGCGGTTTGGTGCTTATCGCTCGTCTCTAGGATATCACTAACGGCGATAATTTCTGAAGGATCACGCACGGGTCGCTATCGTTCGCGTCTAACTTGCTACACTTCCCGTCCACTCCTTTGGAGAGGGAATGTACTTTCCTACGTACGACGTCGCCTACCTCGAACTCTACTACGTTTTCCCTGATAATATACGGCTGCTTGTTTCCCCCAGGCTTGATCCAGGTGTTTCAGCACTAAGTTGCGTAGAGCATCCAGGCGCTTCACTCCATCTACTCACACGGCAGGATCTAATTCTATTTTGGGCCCTCTTATCTCTACCTCCTGGCGCAAACTTTTCACTGGTTGGGGATGACGCCCGTAATTCAGGAACGCGGGTGAAACCTTAGTACTAGACTGCATCGCCATGTTCACCGCATGGCGAAATTCATGTAGATGTTGATCCCACGTCCGGTGATCTTTCCCTACAAACGTTACAATCTTCAAGATACAGTTACTACGCTCCACCGGATTCGCCTGCGGGTGATACGGTGGGGTGGTAACATGTTTGACGACATACTCTTCTAACTTGTCCTTTAACGTTTTGTTTATAAACTCTTTCCCGTTATCCGTCAACAGGAAGTCTGGCGCTTCCCAACGGAAAAGAATAAATTCTTCGAACGCCTTAGCTACCGCCTGACCAGTGGCTTTTTTAATCGGCTTCAACTCGACCCAACGCGTAAATAGGTCCTGGAACACCACCAGGTACTTGTATTGACTTTTACTAGTGGGAAATTACATCAGGTCGGCGGCTACTCCCTCCCACGGGCGCTCAATGATCTTCTGACCCATTGTGCCAGCCGTTCTTAACTGGAAGGTCTTGTAGCGCTGGCATTCGTCGCATAAACTCGCTGGTGTTGTCGCGATAAACGGCAAACAGATTGAAAATTCTAGTTTTCTAGACCTCTTAAATTATGCGTTAAGAAAGATGCAAAAATTTCAAGCTATCAGATGTTTGCTACGCTATTAAGGGGCTGCCGGAGGAGCAGACAAATGGTATCACCGCAACGTCCAAGTGGCACTGCGGTCAAGTGGCAAAATCCCAATTGAACAATAAATACAACAGAACCGCGTACTTTAGGAAAAAAATCGCTCTTTACTGCCCTTACTTTTATCCTAAAGTAATAGTAACTCGTGCAAAACATCGTATTAAGTACATCTTTTCGACGTATTATTTTTAAAACATTTATTTTAAAAAAATGTTATTTTAGCGGCACAAAATTGTTGAGCAGATCGAAACTTTCGAGCGGCTCGAACAGTTCAAGTAACTCGACTCGAGACTCGACCCAAGCTCGGCAAGTCGAGTTTTCGGGCGGGAAACGTAACTTTTCGGGAACTCGCATAACCCTACTGCCTTTTAACTTGTGAAATTTAACTGTACGTATAAACACGCGAACGCTTGCATGTACGTGTGAAATATGAGTAGTAAAAAATATGAAAACCAATATTTTAATCCTGCTCATTAAGCCAGTTTTTCAGACGCCAAAAAACTCTTTCCGATAATGTGTTGCCCTGGCATTTAGTAGCGTCCGATAAGAGTACGAATATCTAGCTGATTTCGTGGTTTCTGTAGATGTCCGGAACGTAGGTAGTTCCAGTTTGGGGTCGGCGCCGAGTTCCTCTTCCAGAGGAAATCTCCTATGATCCCCGTTGGTTGCGTCCATTTGATAGGCCGTTGTTGGCGTCAGGCCGTCCCGCTTCCGGAGTAGTGGAGTTAAAGATGGAAGCGCGGCGATGCGATCTCGTTTGCGCGACGTGGCGTTTTCAAGCTCGAGAGGGAATCCATGTACGACAGATACTGCGGCAGGCGGGTACTGCGACAGACCGGTACTGCGGCAGAAGGATACTGCGGTAGACTGGTACTACAGCAGTAGGATACTGTGGCAGACCGGTACTACGGCAGGGGGATACTGCGGCAGGAGGGTTCGACGGCAGACCAGTTCTGCAGCAGGCCCCCCTCCCCCTTACCATAAAGTCATTACCAGTTTTACTTGAGACTACAATGCATCTGGTGGAGTTTCCACCACAGTTTGCAAAAGCAATTCCAAAAGCAACTAATTGTAAGACTCGTAAGGGAGTGGTTACGGAAGGCAATCCGGGAGGTCATCCCTCTAAGGAATCTTCATCAGCATCCCCGGAGGAAGATGACGAAGCTATTGCCGGCGCTTCGTTCGGGCAGTAAACTCTCACCCGCAGAAATAATCAACGACTTTACTCCCTTGTTGCATAATTTACTATTTTTATTGTATTGTACTTACTATTTGGGGCAAAAGCTCTGAGTTCACTTAGGCGTAAACTCCTTCGTGAAGATTTATAACTTTGGATGAATTTATGTATTGAAAAATTAAGTAAACTTTTAATTTAAGTACTTGTTGGCTTCTACTGTTTATTATTACAAAAACTTAATAGAAATTTATATGAGATATCCACCACGGCTCGAGATACAAAAACTTGATACTTTAAAGGGAGCAGCCACCTCGACTGAACTCCTCGACCAGACTGATTTTTCCTCTCACGCTTTTTCAGCTCTTCGCTCCCGCGTCGCATTTTTTTCCTTTCTAAACTGATTTTTCGCACTGGCCCATGCCTCTAGGTCCATTCCAGCGCGATCTATATCGGTCGTTGACCTATAGCGTAACTCCATTTCGCTTTGCTTCTGCCTCTTTCGATCTTGTTTCTCTCCACCTACGGTCCCACCCACGCTACTTTCCTAGTCTTGCCGATTCTCGGTAGATGGCTCTCTCTTTCTCTGTAACATTTAGATATCTTAATATTATAACTTCTTAATAGTTGTAACTTTTCAATTGTTTAAATCATCTACTTATCTATAAAACTTATTGAAGATTTTTGAACATAGTTTAATTTTTTTGTTATATAATATAATAATTTGAATTACTTTCTAGTAATATTCATTAACGGTTCAAGCTTGACTATCATATTTGATGTAAAATTTATATTTAACTAACTATCAGTTCCTATATATTCAATTGAAAAGTTTATAAAGTTTGTGCGAGTATAATATTTAACGTCACGAATACGAATTCTGCATCTTGAAATATATCTACTGAATGATCTTGTTTGTGGTTGGCACATGAAAGCCTAGTTAAAAATGATTTGATTTTCTTTCAGATTTTTTAAGAAAGGAATAAGCGGTTTGATTAACTGAATTACACGATATTAGAGGTAAAAGCCTTTCGTCATAAAAACCCTTTTATTTAGTTAATAAACTACACTGAACGCACTTAAATTAAGATAAACAAAGAACGATTTAATTGCTAACATGAAATACGAAGTTGAACAAAAGCGTGGCGTGACGTCGCGAAGGACAATGGCGCAACGTGCACGACAGACACGTGGTTTGACAATTTGATACACTGAATTTATAATGCGAAGCACGCACACACACACACACACGATTTCGATACGAATTAGATTCGATATAGGCAAAGATGCCTGGCAGTCTCTAGAAGACAGTCACGAGGGAGCTCTGCACGATTAGAAGGATACTCGGTGACTGACAGACGAGCCACGCTAAACAAGCCGGAGAGTCCCGCTCAAGATGGCGGAGGCAGCAACGCGCGGTACTGCCATTACGCCAGACTCCGTTGGTATAGACACACACACACACACACATTTTGTGCGCGCGCAGGCGCAGAACGAAGTTATGTACACATCCAATGAATAGGTAGCATTGGATGAAAATGTTGCGACGTAACATACTGCTGGCCGCGGCTGCGAAACTATTTTGAATCGCAATGGTCGAGCAGTGTTAGACTTAACTAGTAATGAACAAAGAACTAAATCTAGCCATGCATTGGCAATCTCTGGATCTGTACAACAGATCATATAAAGGTCAGTTTCACATTTTGATTGATTAATCTAATACCGGAATGGTAAGACAACAAGTTAACCTATTAACAACAATTTAACAGAGCGAGGGCCATCAGACCCGTTAAACGCATTACTAACTAAAGGCTCAGAGCTTCTAACTGTAGAACTTCCGGATTCCACCATTTCGCGGGCCAGACTTCCAGAATACCAGATGGTTCAACTCTTTTCGGGCAAACCACCGAGCATACATCTGGGGCAGATTACGCTGGGGAGGAATTATTATTATTATTATTATTAATTTATTTGAACTAGGTCAAAAATACATAGTCGAGTGATGTTTCGCTTGAAAAGTTCTGATGTTGTCTTGATTGTTGCTACCCCAGCAATGCCATCGCTCCTAGGGTGAACCTCGACGACCACGCCCAGTGGCAATCTTGCGCAAGCTGGATTGTCTTCCCGAGATATGACGACTGTACCTACTGTCAGGGTGGCAGTAGAATTCAACCATTTTTGACGAACTTGGAGCTCGTGCAGATATTACTTATGCCATCTTTTCCAAAAGTCTTGTCTGGTCTTGGAATTGCGTGGATCAAGAGATAGAGGATTATCCAGAACTGAAACAAAATCAGGTTCAGGTAAGAGATGGAACGGACGCCTGATTAAAAGATAAGCAGGTGTTATGGCTAATGCATCGTTCTGGTTGGCCGAATTTGCGTATAATGGTCTAGAGTTTAAGACGGCAGCGATTTCTTTTACCAAAGTATCGAGTTCTTCGAACGTGAGGGTTTGATCTTTCATCACACAATTAAGATGATGTTTAAAACTTTTAACCGCGGCTTCCCATAATCCACCGATATGTGGAGAAAGAGGTGGGTTGAAATGCCATTCAATGCGTTCGGTTGCAGCGTAATTCTGAATCGCGTCCTTAAATCTGGATGTCGCACGCAAATCTTAGATTTTTTGGAGTTCGTTGTTCGCTCCTACGAAGGTTGTACCGTTATCAGATCTCATTACCTGCGGTTTGCCGCGAACGCTGATAAATCGTCGGAAACACGCTAGGAAACTCTGAGTAGAGAGATCGGAGGCAACTTCTATGTGAAAGGCCATACACAGAAAAACACAGCCATACGCTTTAAGAAAACTACGATTCCGATCTTTCTTCTCTTTGATTAATATTGAGCCAAAGAAATCTGCACCTGTTTCGGCGAATGCGGTACTAGCCGTTACTCTAGATATTGGTAGATCGGCCTTTTTGGCATGAGAAAACTTCGGCTTCTGACGTATGCATAGAACACAGCGGTGTAAGATATGTCTAACCTGATTTTTAGCATTCAAAATCCAGAATCGCTCGCGAACAGCATAGAGAGTGGATTGAATTCCACCATGAAGATTTCGGTGGTGAGCATCACGAATGATGAGGTCCGAAACGTGATGAGCTGGAAGTAGTATCAGATGTTTTTTATTAAAAGGAAGATTAGGATTTTTCAGGCGTCCACCCACTCTGATTAAACCGTCACTATCTAAAAAAAGGATTGATTTAATCGAATTTAGTTCAATTTTTAAATGCTCCTGGAAATTTTCCATAAGGTTGTGGCTTGTCAGATTAAAGCAGTTTGATTTCTGGAGCAAAATTTTCTTGCTAAATCAAAAGAAGAATCCTTCGTTCAGCCTGAGCTATTTCTTCTGGAGAAAGATATCGAATACCTCTAGATGACCTGTTAGACGTAGAGATATCCCCAGTTAGTAATTTTCCCTTTTTACAACGAAGAATATAAGCGATTGAACGAACTAAGCAACCGTAGTCGGAAAATCTAGAATATATGTAGCTCCCGGTGAGAGCGGTAACTAGAACAATTCCTGGATGATAAGTTGGGAGAAATGATATAGGCGTACAAGGCCATTTGTCATCTGACAAGGCTAACCACTGAGGTCCTGACGTCCAAAGGATATTGTAACGCGCACAAGAAAAAAAGCAATGCCACTTTTTTATGTAAATAAACGGATTTTATTAATATGAGGATGACACGTCCAGCCTCTCTCGTAGTCGAGAAAAAAGTGCTCAATTTTCTGAGCTCTCTCCTGTTTTTGCGAAAACATCTCCATGGAAACTCAACGTTCTCATTTCGGTTGTGTCTTTACTCCATTTCCTTTCTTGTTTTCGAACGCTTCTATGGCACACCGTCCGTAAGAGGACAATTTCCTTTTACCCCATAGCTCTCACCTTTATTTGGTTATCAGAACCATAGTGGTGAGAGAATAGTGGCCCCGGACAAACCATATCTAATGCCGTGCACACAAGCCTACACAACAACATCAACTTTATCTGTTGAAAAAGTCACGCTGGGAATCCCACACCACTCCGAGAGTCTTCTTAATAGGGTTGCTCTGGATCCCGCAATCTAAGTAAAAAATCTTCTTAGCAATATTCTCCAAAGCGGATGTGTGGTTGGACGACTACTTACGAATTACAAAACCTCCGCGACTTAGAAGCTAAATCATCTTGTCTTGAATCGCCAAGATGTCCTCCAGAGTGTCTGCACCTGAAAGAAATTTGCCTCCTCGTCCATGGCCAGCTGATGTGAGGTTCGAATTGCTAAAAATGGAGCGCACCTGACACCGAATGTCACCGTGTTCAAAGTGAACGCCCTTATTTTGCCATCGTGATTCCAAAAGTTTTTCTGAAATTTCCTATCCTCGGGATGAACCCAAATCTGCCTATACATTTCTTCTTGTATAGTAGGCGCAGTAAACAAGATGTCGTTTAATGAAATTCCTATCTGATTAATTATTATTAATAATTCTGATCTATATTTAGTGGTTTCGCTCAATTCCTTAATAATCCGATGATGGAGCAAGTAATAACCGTCATCGTTGTCGTTCTCACACAGCGTCATGTGCCCTAGCTTCAAATAATCATTGATGTCGTTCTCATATTCAACCTTCAGAGTAGGATTCGCTTTGAATCGCTTATGCAATAAATGACATCGTTTTAAAGCCTGTTCTTTGGAGAGACCTAAATTGTATTTACCATTTCGAAATGGTAATCGAACGGTATAACGATCTGAGCTATCGCGAGTTGTGTGTTTAACGTAATGATTGTTGCAAGCAACGTCATCGGGAACCTTGACTGGTTGATAATCAAGATCTTCTACGGCCATAAATCTCTCAAGGAGGTGATCTAATTTTACGGCATTGCAAGAAATTTTGTCAGGAGTTCGATTGGGGATCGAACCTCCGGCTGCTACCCACCCAAATGACGTCTTTTGAAGTATGAGTTGTGACTGAGGGTCACCTAATTTTATCTGACCTATTGCGAGAGACGACAAGGTAGTACCAAAGGTAATAAAACATCTATAGATTTAGGAATATGAAATTAAGGATCAGCTAAATTTATGTTTCTAGAAATGTCAAATTTTACCCGAGGAAAAGTTTCAGTGGGCACTTTCTCAGTGATTTTGGATACAATCAAGAAGTTTAACTGAAATTTTGAATTATTGTAAGTTGAATAAAATGTGACTTTAGCAAATTTATCTGAAACGGTATTCGCGTTGCCAGCTGCCCCGATGTTGACTAAACATTGATTAGTCGATACTTTTAAACGAGAATTTATCCTTTATCGCAAGCTTATTGAACTCAGGACAGCAATAAAGAACTGTCACCGGTCACGTTGCGACGAGTTGCTTTCGCGCAGTTTTGGCGCGATTTTGATGTTTTCTTGCGTGTTTCAACTCGTGCACTGCACTCTCGCGACGTCACTTTCTCGAATTTTTAGAAGAAAAAAGGTAGAGATTCTACCTCACAGGAGGCACCATGTACGATCTTGGCTTTTTTGTGGGCAACACAAAAAGGCCTAGTTAAAAATGATTTGATTTTCTTTCGGATTTTTAAGGAAAGGAATAAGCGATTCGATTCACTGAATTGCACGATATTAGAGGGAAAAGCCTTTCGGCATAAAAACCCTTGTATTTAGTGAATAAACTACACTGAACGCACTTAAATTAAGATGAACAAAGAACGATTTAATTGCTAACGTGAAATACGAAGTTGAACAGAAGCGGCGTGACGTCGCGAAGGACAATGGCGCAACGCGCAAGACAGACACGTGGTTTGACAATTTGATACACTGAAATTATAATGCGAAGCACACACACACAATTTCGATAAGAATTATATTCGATGTAGGCAAAGATGCCTGGCAGTCTCGTGGAGACAGATTCGATTTGATATAGGCAAGGATGCCTGGCAGTCTCTAGAAGACAGAGTCGCGAGGGAGCTCCGCACGCTTAGAAGGATAGTCGATGACTGACGGACAAGCCGCGCGAAAGTAGCGGGAGAGTCCCGCTGAAGATGACGGAGGCAGCAACGCGCGGTGCTGCCATCACGCCAGACTTCGTCGGTATACACTCACACACACACACACACACATTCTGTGCGCGTGCAGGCGCAGAACGAAGGTATGTACACGTCCAATGCATAGGTAGCATTGGACGAAAATGTTGCGACGTAACATCTACTATCTACTTATTTATATTATTACATTCGGTTAAAAGATTCAAATCCGTCAATGATAGGCTCTCGTACATCATCATCGAAGGTGAATGGTATAGATATGTATTTATTAATGTACATTGTCCTACGGAGGACAAAGAAGAAGAAGCTAAGGATCTCTATTACGAAACTTTAGAGCAGGTAATCGATCAGTTCGCGTCTTACGACACAAGAATAGTATTAGGCGATTTCAATGCTAAAATAGGTAGGGAGGAAATGTTTAGGCCTACTATAGGGAAGGAAAGCCTGCACGAAGCCAGCAATGATAACGGTATTAGGGTCATAAATTTTGCGGCAGCAAAAGATCTTATAATGAAAACTACGTGTTTTAAGCACAAGGACATACACAAAGCAATGTGGACATCCCCGGACGGGGCCACACAGAACCAAATTGATCATTTTCTCATTGAAAAAAGACGTCATACTAACGTTCTCGACGTAAGGGCTTATAGAGGGGCAGATAGCGACTCGGACCACTTCCTAGTAGTAACCGAATTAAGAGCTAGATTAGTAGCGAATCAAAATCGTAAGCGAACAAACAAGGTAGAAAGCTTCGATATTGAAAAGCTACAAGATAGAACAGAGCGAATTAGGTACCAGATAGAAATTAATAACAGGTTTCAGGCACTTGAAGAAGCAAACACTTCGCCGGAGGGGAATGACGAACCGAATAGCTTATGGAGGGACATCGAAAAAACGGTAAAAGAGGCCGCGAACAAAGTACTGGGTAAAAAGAAAAAGCCAAAGAGCAAACCATGGTTTGACGAAAAGTGCGAACTCTGGTTTGAAAGGCGCAAAAAGGCTAAATTAGGTAGCTTACACAATAGAAGCGATAGTACCGTAGAAGAGTATTCTAAACTCTTTCGCAAAGTTTATTGGCATTATTATTATCAAAGCAATCTCCATAAATTTCCATAATTATATCATTAGTTGATAACAATTTTGTTAGAAGTAAAATTACATTGATGTCCATTTCAAGTTTGTTGTAAATTTTTTATCTCTAATTTTTAACAGCTATTGTTTAAACTCTTTGTCACAATAACTAACTCTCACATTATCTTTTAAAGTCATTATTTGGAATTTACTCCATAAATGATATTTTTTACACAATTTTCAATGAATTTTGTTCGATTCCCATGTTTGACAACAGGTAGTGTTTGTCAGAAGTCACCTAATACAATCATTACTTTGCCACAAAATTCAATGTCATTATTACATAGGTCTTCAAATAATTTATCCACTGCCTGAAAAGCATGTTTTCATGTCATGTATTTAGTAAGTAGCTTTTTCCACTACCACCAGGTCAATTAATAAAGAAACGCTTCACTTGATTAGCTTTATTAAATAACATTATTTAATACTGCATCGAAAATTGCACATTGTTAATTCGTTAAAGAGCTTATATTGTATAATGAAATTTTCTTCTCCACATTCGTTTTTAATATTACCTTGACTCATTTTTATAAATGCACAAAATTATTTCGATAAATTATTAAACGTGCACGAAAATAGCGAAGAATTAGGGGACGAAATTCACACTGCTGAACTCCACGTGGAGGAACCAAGCTACCAAGAAGTAAAGGCCGCGATTAAAAAACTAAAAAACAACAAAGCCGCGGGAAATGACTCTATACCAGCTGAGTTACTCAAATATGGGGGCGTCGAACTCACTTTCAAAATCTATAAACTAGTATGTGCCATCTGGAAAAATGAAACAATACCCGAAAATTGGAAGGAATCTATCATTATACCGATTTTTAAAAATGTATCAAATTTTAGTACTTCTCGGTGTACCGAAAAAACTCATGAGATTGATTCAAATATGTCTGAACAGAAGCACGGGAAAGGTCCGAGTAGGCGGTAATATATCAGAACCCTTCACGATACGCGATGGTTTAAAACAAGGGGATGGGCTCTCTACGGTGCTGTTCAACTTAACGTTAGAGTATGTCGTTAGAAAAATGCAGGTTAGCCAGCTGGGCGCAACGCTTAATGGAACAACGCAGATACTAGGCTACGCAGATGACTTGGATATACTGGGGGATTATAGGGAAACGGTAGCAAGAAATGCGGAAATCCTCATAAAAGCGGCAGAGTATACAGGGTTAGAAGTTAGTGAATCAAAAACAAAGTACATGATTGTGGATAAACTAGGCATCTGCAGAGGGGAGGGAGATCTCAGAGTTAGGGATTTTACTTTTGAAAAGGTTAGCGAATTCAGGTATCTGGGTACGACCATAAATGATAGAAACGAGATTAATGTCAAATAAACAAGAGACTACATTCGGGTAATGCTTGCTTCTACGCCGTGAGTAATTTACTTAAGTCGAGGCTGTTGTCTAAAAACGTTAAAATAAGAATATACAGGACAATAATACTGCCGGTGGTTCTGTACGGGTGCGAAACGTGGGCTCTCACTAAGCAGGCGGACAACCGTTTTAGGGTATATGAAAATAAAGTCTTGCGAAAAATATACGGGCCGAAGAAAGATGAGGAAACCGGGGAATGGAGGAGACTACACAATGATGAGTTACACAATCTGTACGCGTCACCAAATATTAACAGAATAAAATCCCGCAGATTGGGATGGGCAGGGCACGTAGCAAGAATGGGAGACGACCGTACGGCAGCCCGTATCATGAAGGGCAGGCCGATGGTAACGCGACCTCTAGGTAGACCTAGACGTAGATGGGAGGACAACGTAAAAGCGGATCTAGTAGAAATAGGACGGGTGGATGTCGATCGGAGAGGTGCATCTTGGGTGGGATTGACACAAGATAGGGCAGCGTGGAAGGCTTGCGTGGATGAGGCGATGAACTTTCGAGTTCCAAATGCCACGTAAAAAAAAAAAATAATTTTTTGTTTCAAATACCTAATGTTAGGCCATTCTTCAGCGTCAAAATTTTCAAGTAAAGATTTTAAATAAAATTGACATTCTGCCTTATTGGACAGAATATATTCAAATATGAATTTCGCAGCTTTTTCGGTGTTTCTATGTAGCCCTTCTGATGACTCTCTTCTTGCAATAAATTGATTGCACATATCGTGGTATCTTGCACCTACAGCTGCTAAATCATCTATACTGCTAAGTCGAATAATTGTATTTATACATATAGCTTATTCATTGAGTCTTTAAATGTTTGTAAAAGTGTGTCTCTGGTACTGTTATTATTAAGAAGTCGAACGAATTATCACCTACTTATAGGGTATTTTTTCTGTTTTTCAATAAAACTGTCGGATACATCTTCACCGCATATAAAACATAAACTTGCAAAGTCAAACAATGTCGCTAAACGCGTGTCATGCGAAGTCGAAAGTACTAAATTACGCAACTGAGCTAGAATTTTAATCTCAGTTGTATAGCTTTTAAAACAGCTGTCGTGTATAATAAGTAATACTATTAAACTTTCTAAATTGCAGATGCTTTTTATCCTGTCTTCTCAAACTTGCTTGAATGTAATTTTTGATACCTTCTTTTAGTCCGTATTTTGCCATCCAAAATTGTATCACAGACTATGCAGGTTTCGCCTTCTTCAGCCATGGTAATTTGCAAAAGAAATATAATTACAGTATTTATAAAAACTAGAGTGTATCAAAACTTACGCGTGTATGTATTTATACATGCAATTTGTAAGTGTATATTTATAAACAAGATATAACAAATATCGCGCGTGAGCGTACTGAATACATGGAAATTACTTATTATATTTGTAAACATGTGTTTTAAACAAAAGCAAGATGTTAACGTGTTGTTAAATAATATGTGAGTATATACATAAAAATTATTATGAAACTTTATATAAATAATATGTACTTACGAGTTAAACTGGATTAAAAACTGCACACGGAACAAAATTCTGGATAGCTAATAAAATGCTCTAAACTTCTGAATGCTCTAAACTTGGCAAGGAATTCGATGTAGCACTATCGATCACCTTTCGAAACTCAATGATTTTCTTATATATAGATTTGAAAATAATTTGGTGAGAAATTGGTATTGCTTTAAACCGGTGCAAACTTTTTTGAAAGATAAATATCAGTGCCCTTGATGTATACAAAAATTTACAAGCATTTTAAACACCTAGGGATTTCATAAGAAATATTTTTTGTCATTTTCCCATATAAGCTACGCATTTTTGCAACCGTTTAGTTCCGAGGGCGGCCACCAATTTATGTATAGAATACGCGTAAAATACCTCGATGCACAGAGCGAATACGAGACCAGCTGCTACCTGCTTACCAGAATGACGCTACCTTTATATCCTATGAACCTCTTGTACATAATAACCGTTTACTTGCGTTGATTCTCGAATATGTTGGGCGTCAGGGGTGAAGTTAGACAGTCTAGGAAGGGGGGGGGGGGGCGTAAAATTTACCCAGGAAAATTCATGAAAGTGCAATAAACCTCAGGTTAGACAAATAAGGACATAAACAATATAAATATATTAGCACTTACGCTTCTTCGAATGGTAAAAATAATAGAACTATGGAACTAAGTATTAATTTAAAAAAATAGAACTTTTCAATGAACAACACAATCCTAGCATAGACATTATTATAATCATTGATTATTAGCAACATAAAAGAATGCAAAATTATAAGTACTTACTGTAGGTGCTTTAATTGTCATAATAGATGGACGCTACTCTGAAAAATAAATTTCTCTCACTTTGCTACATTGATTTAAAACAAAAATCATCAAAACCGGCCCAATAGAAGCCGGGTTACAGCATCTTTGAGCGCCGCGCTCGATTGAAGCGTCGATTTCTAGTTTCGCATTCTATCCCGACTCCCCTCAGATTTGAAGCGCCGAACGCTACCGCTACAACACTCATTGATTTTCCCTACTTCATGCACAGGGGCGAAAAACTAAAACGAAAACTATCTAGTGGTATTTTTTTTATTGTTACAACATTAATACTTATACCGCAAACACTCTCGATCTTTGACGTTTAGTATCTCAGCAGCTATCTGGCCGAATTGAACGCATTTTTTTAAAGAAGCGACTTTCCGAGAACTTTTTTTCAGTACTTTAAGTTTTTTTCGGTAGCCAAATCCGCTTGAAAACTTAATTATTTATAAGACAAAATTTTTCAACCGAAATGGCCTAAAAAGTTGATGAAAAAAAATTGTTTATTATAACTATTGTGTTTTACAGTTTAGAGGTCCAAGGAGGTACAAAAAATCGGCGCCTATTAAAAATAAAAAATATAAGCCTGGCATGAATGCGACAATGAAGTCAAATTTTTCGCAGGATTTAATTAACGATTCTTTGCTACAAAAACTATCAGGCCAATTTAACCGGCCTTTGGCATACTATAATGAAGTTCATAAATCCTAATTTATAGCATGATTTGACGATTTCTTACTTGCAAAACAAACGCTTTAAAATAATCTCGTTTTTTACCTACTTTTTTTGCATTTATGGCCATTTTTCAACGAAAACATTAAATACATCGATTTCAAACCAATTCTATTTTGTAAAGAATTTCATGAAGAACAAATTCGTAGGTATACTTTTTTCTTGATCTTGCATATTTAAGAAGTTATATTAAGAAATATCGGAAAAAATGAGCAATTTTTGCGTATTTTTGCAGTTTATGCTGTTTCCTGCAAATAGCATAACTTTTTCAGCTGGCGGACGTCAATATTTTCTTTCCTTAGATGATTCCCGAGCAATTCAACCAATATTCAATCTCGTCACGACACAGCCATGTCAAACTGTAGTGCTCCTGACCTATATCGATCGCAATCAGTATGCCATGCTCTACGATGTGTATGCTTCAAACTTTTAAAATGCATACTATGAAACTAGCGCGCCAAAGCGATGCAAGGCACGCAAAACGCTCGCGCTTTGCGTTTTGCGCATAAGGCACGACCGCTGACGCTCGCGCTTCGCGTTTCGCGTTCGTAATGCCTGTCGGTGCTTATACAGTATTATCCTGTTTTTTTTTTCAATATTGTTGTCAAAGTTTTGATTGGTATTCTTCTGGCGGTCATCAACACTATCATCAAAACTACTGGAAAATTAGTAACTTATTTGTATTTGTATCAATTATTTATTTTTGTTTGTAGATATTCTTAAAATATATCTTATTTTAATTTTATTCTATTGTAATTTCAGATAAATAATACAACACTTTTGTATCGCAGTTTTCAAGAGGAAGTAAACAAAATGATAATATTTCGTTTGTAGGATTTCAATTAGAATATTAGAAAATTGATTGTTTAGGTATTTAGCATAGTTTAGAGGGATGTAGTAAGCTACTTAGAGCTTTTCTTCAATCTAAGCAATTTTCTTTATTGATTTTAGGTTTTTCTAGTTCAGTATATATACTTGAATTTTGTGTAAAGTGTATTGTACTGATTCAGCTTACAAGATTTAATTAATATTGCGTACGTCGTTATATGATGCCAAGTTACACGGATTGCATTCGGCGATTACGTATTTCCTAAATTATGCATTTTTTATAATTTAATTTAAAAAAGTGGTTTAATTTTATATATATATATATATATATATATATATATATATATGTATATATATATATATATATATATGAGATAAAGGCCAAAATATACCAGCTTTTAATAATATACGAAAATTGCTGAAAATAATTGGATAGGGTATGTTGCACCGAAGTTATTATTGAATTTATGTATCAAAAAATCGCTTTTAGGGTTGTGTATGTCAAAAAGTGTTTAAAAAAAATGTTTGCCACGGTAAAAAGTTGTATTTTGAACATTTTTACAACTTTTACATTTAACATTTTCATGTAAAACCTAAATCCGTAATGTTTTATGGCAAATAATTGGTTTTTAGCTGTAAAAATCGATTTTGGGCTGTAAACTCGAGTTATAAGCATTTTCATGATTTGATGTCAAGAGAAAAAAGTTGTATTTTAAACATGTCTACAACTTTTACATTTAATATTTTAATGTAAAACGTAAACCCGTAATGTTTTATGGCAAATAATTGGTTTTTTAGCTGTAAAAAAATCGATTTTGGGCTGTAAACTCGAGTTCTAAGCATTTTCATGATTTGATGTTAATGGGAAAAAGTTGTATTTTTCAAAGATCTATAACTTTTCCCTTTAACTTTTTTTTGTAGAATGCTTAGAATTCGACTTAGACGTAAAAAACCGTTTTTAGCGATTTTTGGAGGTGACCGCATTCTGCGTATACGTGCAGGATCAAGCCCAAAATAAATCTGTCAGCTTAGTATTACGAGGGGAGTTCGCACACAAATTTTTAGCCCGATTGATTAAAGTCTTTCCGAGATAATCGCATCACAGGAAAATTTTTATTTAAAAAACGCTTAAAAATCGAACAAATTGTGCCCGCATTTCAAAACGACGTAGAGGATCGAGATAAAAAAAATAGTTTTTTAGCTTTTGCAAAAGGAGACTTCTCCTAAAATTTCAGCCCGATCGGTCGAAAATTGCGTGAGATATCGCATCTCACACATTTCTCGCACACGAAACTATAAGGCACTTCCGTGTCGCGGTCGTGCATAAAAAGTGTGGAGCCTTTGCTGAAACTATCTACCTCTCATCGTCATTGATTTTTCAAAGTAAAATAAGTCTTTTAAAAATGCATCAGTCGATGTACGATTGGAATTCGAATCGAGAGAGAATTTTTGTCCTGGAACATCCATTAATTGCTTGATTCTTCATGATTGCGTTATTCAGTATAATCCTGCCAATAATGATGTGAGGAAACTTGTTTGAACTTGTTTGAATGGGGAGAGAGGTGGAAATAGTGGTATAAAGGAGCGAGTGCATCGTTAGTTCAGCATCATTCGAGATGGAGTACTTGGTGAATATGCAAGGCTTCAAGCAGCCAGGCAACGATTGCATTCTCAAAGAGCTCGCTGTTATTTCTTTAGGTGAGAATGGTAAACCGCTGGTGTTACTCTTCGAAGCACCTTTTAAATGGCGGAAGCTCACAGAGAAATATAAAAATGAGAATATGTGGTGTGAAATGCTCACTTTTAGCACCTAAAATCACTTTATAAAAAACACAAACGAATAGAAACAAACAATAAAAATTTTAATAAAAAGGCAAATCAATATTAAAAAGATAAATGCCCTTCCCCGTAGGAACCGAGAGAGATTAGGCGCCTCGATTCCGAGAAGCGATAAGAAACTCGGCATCGAAAATCAGAAAAAGTTATCCAAATTCAAGACGACGATACAGTCGACAAAACAGTCATAACTCATAACCCTTGTAGAAATGTTTAAGGTGTTTAAAATGAAATGTGGAAACCTTGATAACAGATAAAATATATGTAATATAACTAGCAAGAAATTTTAGTAAAAATTAATCATTACCAAAAGTGTGTAGTATAACAACATGTGTATTGAAAAGTGGCACCCTAACCCTATTTGAAGTAGTAATAAAGTGTGTGAATATTATTTAGTTTTTTTTTAATGTCAGTGAGAAGTTCAATTAAAAGAATAAAGAGTTTGAAGATATACTGTGTCTCTGTGCCCAAAATCGCCCACGGTGAGGTTTGAGAGGTAAATTTAAAGAAAAGTTCAGTATCCGAGTAAGTAAGTTTAAGTCTATCATTATACAATGCTCTTTGAATTGTAAAAAGGCTACTAGACTAGACATGTTACCTAGAAATATGTAACCTACATGATTATGATTTAACTGTTTTCATTCATATTTTCACATCGAGGCCCATATGAATTTTTTAAATTTTGCTTGTAGACAGTTACACAGAAACTACCATCTCTAGCACATACTTGCAATAATGAAGTAGTGCAGAGACCGCAATCAATAAAAGCACCTCATACACAATATTTATAACGATTGAAAGTTCATGAACTTACGTCGCTTGAAATTAAAAGAAGAACTTATTCGAATAACTGTATATAATGTAATATGGTGCATCAGAGACGAGTTTTTACACTTATGATAATATGTGTAGTATTTCAATGTACTTATAAAGACTGCCACTCTATTCATAATAAGTAGTCTCGCATCTCCATCAGTAATTCATAATCTCGATTTTATCGCATTCTATATAAAAAATATGTATATGATTTGATATTTTATAAATATATATGTAGGAGGGATAGATGCATGAGAGAGAGAGAAAGAGAGAGAGAGAGAGAGAGAGAGAGAGAGAGAGAGA
>JAZHPH010000081.1:191596-225694 GCA_037356405.1 Nasonia oneida
GAGAGAGAGAGAGAGAGAGAGAGAGAGAGAGCTTGCATGCGAGGGACGGTTGTGAGCATGAGGATTAGAGCGCGCGACGGATTAAAACCATAAAGCGAACGGTCCGGGCGAAAGGTTTTATGAGTGAGAACCGAGCGAACGTTTTTTAGGTTTATGGCATGAATGACGGTCTGAGAGAGCGTGTCCGAGATCATGGTGTACACGTGGAGAAAATGTCAGGCCCGACTGAGGCCGAGAGCAAACGATGCGCGAGTGGAAGGGGCAGGTATAGCCGTGGTGCTGACCGGCAACCCCGAGGAGCGTTAGATCTAACTCTGCCACCGTAGAGTGAAGACGATGTAACCGTTACACCCACGACGACATGCTGTACGATACCCTCACCGAGATCTTCCGCGATCTCACGAACGGCCATATCAAAAAGCTCATTCGCTCTACCGATCACGCCAAGGAGGATTCCTTATTCAAGATGATCCAGAGGCATCAGCCAGCCCTCTTCCAGTACTGTCCGAATGGCCCGGATGGTGCTCTCGAGCACCTCTCGCTCCTGTGGATTTGCTTCTTGCGCTGTTACGAAAGATCGATCGAGCTACTCGTACGCTCCGGTGCCGACGTGAACAAGACCTTCGGCATGACTCACATCGGCCTCACGGAGAGATCGACTGTCCTCCACGCGATCGTCCTGCGGTATCTCTCACCGGAGCATGAGCGACTCATCCAGCTGATGACGGACAACGGTGCCGACTTGGCACCCCAGGACACCGTGGGAGAAACCGTCCTGTACCTCGCGGTCAGGAAAGACCGAGTCGAAGTGGCTCGCATCTTTCTTGACAACGGTGCCAACGTCAGCGCTGCCAACCTCTTCGGCGACACGCCTTTAGCTCTCGTCGCGGACAAGAACGCGAACAATCCAATGGTAAAGTTGTTAATCAAGGCGTTGACGCTGCAAAAGATCGACCAACCGACGATCGAGCTCAAAGACGAGCGCCTCATGGAGGAGTACCCGGATCTGTGGGATTATTATCAAGACTGCATCGAGCACGCTTACAGGACCAAATTCACCAAGTTCACCAAGAACTGCACATTTATGCAACTCCTCCTACAGTGTCCCTGCGATATTGCAACGCTGATGCGGGACAAGTGTTTCGAAAGCAGATCCGAGCTTACGAGCGCGCGCAAAACTTCAGTTGCTCGATTCTCGAACTGGAGAAGACGATCAACACGACTTTTCAACATTTCGTGGACTATAACGTGGTGTGGAAGGGAGTTCGCAACTTAAGCAAGTGTTACTGCCGGAAGATGACGCATCGCGAATTGGTACCGCTACTGGACTGCGCAGTGGTGCGCAACCACGTCGAGCTAACGGAGATAATTTTACAAAACGGAGCCGACGTCAACATGCACATTGCCAATGTACAGGCGCCGATGCTACTGAAACACAGAGCCAACGTTTGGGCCAAAGATAAGTTCGGCTTGAACGTTCTACACTACGTGGCCGCTTCCTCCGTGGAATGGCCCGAGCTGACCAGACTTTTCATCGAGAAAGGCATTTCGCTGGACGAAAGAGGTGAGATCCGGCATAATCAGCCGATACACCTGGCTGCCGAGAGGGGAAGGGGCGAATTGGTAAAGTATATTTTCTAAACTTGGATCAGATTTCTATGATGAGCACGTATTAATAAATCATGTTTTTCAGGTGAACCTCTTCGCAGATCGCGGCGCCGACGTGAATTCGCGAGCAAACGAATCGCCCGAAGACGATACGTTTCCGCTTTACCTCGCGGCTGTGGAAGCTTTGCTCAAACGCGGCGCGAACGTCAACATGAAAACTAAGACCGGTCGCACTGCTTTACACAAAGCCTGCTAGCTACGACTGAGCCAGAGTATCAAGCTACTTTTGTCCGCTGGTCCGGATGTCCTCGTCGAGGACAACCTGGGCAAAACGCCGTTCGCTCTCTTTACTCGCACTTCTATAAAAGCTCCAGCAAAGAGGCCAATCACCGACATTATCAAGGCTCTGGCGAAGAGGAAGGCTTGCCAGCCTCAGATCGAAGTGAAGGACGAGGAGATCATGAAGACTTATAACCAGAGACTCTGGAAATCTTATCAGCACTGCATCGAAGAGGTCCATAAAACGAGGTCTACGAGGATCGTCGAGAGCTGCACGTTCTTCCAACTCCTCACGAAGGATTCTCCTCAGATTGCTACGTTGATGCGGAATCCCGAGTTTGAAGTAAACTTCCGGCTGTACGATCTGAAGAGTGAATTTCCCATGTTTGCCGAAGACATCACGGAAGCGTACGAGCGAGCGCAACGTCTTCGCCACTTTATAATTAAATGGGAGAACACGATAAACGAGGCGATGAATTACGCTTTTCCCGATGTTTTTGTGAGGAACGTGGTTCGCTTCATAGTCGATTCTTTCAAATAAAGATATTGTTGAGCAAGACTGCACGCAAAACAATGTATCTTGATACCTCTGATTTTATTAATTGTCATATTCATTTCGTCGCACGCATGTCGTCGTACTTCTATATCTATTTTTGTTTGGATAATCTTTGATCTTTGTCACCAAGTACAACATAGTGTAAAAAGTATTACAATAAAACTGGACCATGATTTTTTTTTAATTCCTCTCTTAAAAAAATGATGGCCCTTGTTGTGAAGCATTTAATACGTGATTCTGATTGGTTGCTGGTTGGTTGCCTAGGCAACGAGATCAGAACCGTGCTTTAAATTCATAACCCTCAAAACAGTCATAACTCATAACCCTTGTAGAAATGTTTGAGGTGTTTAAAATGAAATTTGGAAACCTTGATAACAGATAAAATATATGTAATATAACTAGCAAGAAATTTTAGTAAAAATTAATCATTACCAAGAGTGTGTAGTATTACAACNGGAACAATTACATTAGATTAGTTAGTTTGTAAGTAATTTTTGTTATTAGACCAGACCTACGAACAGATGCTGAGTGCATATCTGTCGTATGTCAGTTGGTCGGATATTTTTTTTTTAAATAAATGGTATTGTAATGATAGACAAACCCACTGACTCTTATACTGAACTTTTCTTCAAATTCACTATTCAAACCAATGATGACGACATTGAGCATTATTAATATATTTATTAAAAAATAGTTTTGAGGGATTTAGTAACATGTTACATGCTTATAGAATATTAGCAGACATTAGTGTGCCGCCCAACACTTATGGTAGATTTTCTACCAGTGTTGTTAGACACAGATAGAATCAAGAGCGCGCCTTCATTCCTAGTTATCATAAAACTTTGAGGCTATACATTTTACATAAAAACCTTCAATGTAAAAGTTGTAGATATTTTAAGAACACAACTTTTTACCGTGACAAAAATTTTTTCAAAACGCTTAAACATAAACAACAACCATAGAAACGATTTTTGGTGCATATAATTGAATAACAATTTCGGCGTGACACGCCGTATCAGGCCCAAAAGCGTTAATTGATTGCCTGACGCTTGCGTGAAGCGCGAGCATCAGATAATATATCAAGGCGAGCGCGCAGTCGTGCCTTACACGCGAGCGTCAGCGGTCGTGCCTTACGCAAAATGCGAAGCGTTTTGCGTGCCTTGCATTGCGAAGGGCCGTCAGACCGCATGTGGCGTGCTAGTTCTGTTTTCCCATTTTGTTGTTTATGATACCCCAAAGTCTTTAGGATTGTTGACATTATTTTGAACTAGCCTTACATCATATTTAATTTTAGCATCTTTGATAACTTTATCTAACATTTTAGCATAGTTTTTGTAATCCACTTTGAGTTGATCATTTGTAATATCCATCTCCCATAAGTTATATAAAAAATCTTTTGTTTTACATGATTTAATTATTCCATCAGTGATCCAATTCTTCCTACCCTGCTGTTTATTTTTACGTTTTTCGATTTAGCTTGTTTTACACATAACTTCATCTTATCTATTAAATTATTCATAGCTATATTTGGATCTTGCATTGACAATATTTCAGTCCAGTTAATGGTAGCCGCAATACGTTTTATTTTGTTGTAGTTTAATAATTCTATAGGTTTAATTTGTTTAGTTTTCATTTTGTTGACTGCAATAAAAATAGGGTATTGGTCAGTTATTGTAGCTTTGAGTTTATAGGTAACTGTATCAATGTTATTAGTTTTTATAAATATATTGTCAATGCAAGATCCTTTGGCTAAACCCATGGGTGATCTTGTTACACCAATAAATCCAGGTTACCTTTTTCTAGAAAATTGCACAGAAATTCCTGACTCATGTAATCGCATTCTAACAGATCTACATTAAAATCGCCAATTACAAGATGATTTTTGATATTTTTCTTTTTGATTAAGTATTTATTCAGATCCATTATTTATTTATTATTTATTATTTATTCAGTCTTTGGTATTTCGTGTGATCTGTATATGGAGGATATTTCAATATTACTATTACTATTTAACTTAATTCTGGTATTTACAATCTTAAATCTACCATATTTAACTACTACGGTATTTTGTACTAAATTATTATTAACAAAGGCTATAAACACCATCATTTTTATCTAACCTCCCTGGCGAGAAAAATCACGTGATTTATCACACGATCAATCACGTGATCAGTCACTTGATTTCTCACACGATTTATCACGTGATTTCTCACGTGATTATTTGGCGTGATATCTCACGTGAGAAGTCACGTTAAAAATCACATCAGAAATCACTCATAAAATTGAATTATTTATTTTAATTAAAATAAATTATTTTATTTTTACTAAACAATTATGTAAAAAAAAACGTTGTCCTAACCGAGGATCGAACCCCGGTCCTCAACTTCCCATTCCGTTATCTTACTGCCTGAGCTATTTGTGCTGTTTTAAGTATTGAAATTCTATACTGTTTTTACCTAAAAATATGTTTGATTTATGATTTTGTCCAATTTACACGTATACTTCAAGATAAAAATTGAAAAGTTAAGATTGATATTTATAATCTAAATTTGATATTACCATTATATTATTTAGCATAGAAGAATTATTCTAATTTATACAGATGAAAACGCAAAATAAACTTATGTTTAATTGTAAAATTAGATTTTTTCATTTTATTAATGAAATTATTTTCCTTATTTTATCAATTAGCAGCAGATAGTCTATACACGTAAACGATAGATTACTGAGATTCATACATGATCTTCAAGTCATCATTAGGACAAATAAAAATAGCTCAGGCAGTAAGATAATGGATTGACAAGTTAAGGACCGGGGTTCAATCCTCGGTTAGGGCGTTTTTTTTTTAATTTTTTTATTGCGGTCAATTTTTTGGATTATCATCAAATCTATTTTTCATAATTGTTTAGTAAAAACAAAATAATTTTATTTTAATTAAAACGAATTCTATTTTATGAGTAATTTCTGACGTGATTTTTAACGTGATTTCTCACGTGAGAAATCACGTAATAAAAAGCGGGTGAAAGCGAAGAGAGACCTATTTTATCGGCGGGGGATAATCGAGTTTTGGCGGGCGACTCGATCGTTTTATGTCTACATGTTTTGTTCAGTTCATGGATGAAGCGGTGAACTGATATTGGTGTTGTGTGTATTTGATTGACAAACGGTGTTGTGTTTACCCGGCGCTAGAGTTCAAAAATAATTCATTTTTCACTTATTTTGTATTAATTTGTGTAGCAACTGCTGTTATTGAGAAACGAGTGATTATTTACCTTGCTTCAGACGCATACATTTTTTAAGATGAGCCGAAGGAAACGCGCAAAGGTTGGTTAATCGAATTAACCTATAAATATTTTGCTTTTTCATACAAAAACATTACAAGATTTTTTTTTTCATTTTTCTTCTTGTTTTACTACTCAATGTCTTTTTAGGTTGAGTATAGAGAAATGGAAGAAAAGTTCCAAATCGATGAAGAGAATACGTCTGATAATTCAGAAAAGTCAAAAACAGGCCAAGGGACTCCAGAACAGAAATCTGTGGCTGAGACTAAAAAGGAAATCGATGCTTCTATAAATGCAACTGCGTCAGCATCAAAAGTAGAAGCAAAAGACGAAGAAGAACAAGACAGCGACCACGAAGACCCACACAGTGAGATTGCTTTTAGTTTTATGATACTGTGATTTCAATTCAGTTCTATAATATTTATATGTACTATGTTATTTGGTGTACAGTTAAAGAACTGCTGAATGGCTTAGAAGGAGCTGCATTCCAGAGTCGTTTACCGTTTGAAAAGCTGACTTCTACGGAAGCTGCATGTTTTCCGGATGTTGCAGGAGGACCTCCCCAAACTCAAAAAGTTTTCTTGCATATACGCAATAGATTGGTAAGTTTATGTACATTATTTCTATGAGATTTTAATAAAAAACACACTTATGTAAAAACTACTTTCAGCTTCAAATATGGTTGGAAAATCCAAAACAACAACTCCTTATTGAGAACTCTCTTCCAGTAATAGAGCCTCCTTACAACAGTGACCCAGTACTAGTACGCCGAGTTCATGCTTTTCTAGAAAGACATGGCTTCATCAATTTTGGGGTTTTTAAAAGACTTAAAGTAATTTGTCAATTACTGCTAATGATTTTAAAATCAGTTTGTACATATGTAAACATCAACGCTCACATATTTTTATTTGTTTCATGTAGCCAATACCAACAAAGAAATTGGGAAAAGTGATTGTTATCGGTGCTGGGATCGCAGGCTTAGCTGCTGCTCAACAGATGCAACAATTTGGTCTTGATGTTGTTGTTTTAGAAGCCAGAGTAGGTTGATTTCATTTATGACATCAAAAATTTCAAAAATCATAGACTTATTTTGTTTGCACGTAGCTTATTATTTGGTATGAATAGAAATATATTCTTCGAGTGTATTTGAATCGGATTTAATAATATGAATTATGTGTGTTATTATTGAAAGGATCGAGTTGGTGGACGTATAGCAACATTTCGCAAATCTAATTATATTGCTGACCTGGGAGCAATGGTGGTTACTGGTCTTGGAGGAAATCCAGTCACTGTTTTAAGTAAGCAAATAAACATGGAGCTACATAAGATTAGACAAAAGTGTCCTTTGTATGAAAGTGATGGTCAAACGGTAAATATTTTTTGATATTTCAAAGACATTTTACACTGAAGTTAACTACTTTGAATTAAAATACAATTTCAGGTACCAAAAGATAAAGACGAAATGGTCGAAAGGGAATTCAATAGATTATTAGAAGCTACATCTTATCTATCGCACCAGCTGGATTTTAATTATGTTGGAAATTCTGGTAATGGAGGACAAGGGGGTTCCACACGACCTGTATCCCTGGGTCAAGCATTGGAGTGGGTCATTCGATTGCAGGAACAAGGTGTTAAACAGAGACAAGTGTCACATTTGCGCTCTGTTCTCACACTGCAAGGCAGATTGATTGCTAATCAGCAAAAAGTAAATTCCATTTTGAAATAAAAGCTTGAGCATTAATAGGTTTCATTAGTGCTTATTATAATTTTCGAAAAACTACTTCCTTGAACGTGTGCGTGACGCAATTTAAGAAGAATGTTACTGTATTTTTCAGATGATTGGAATTAAGGAACGTTTGGCTGAATTAGATAAGCAGTACAAGGAAATGCTAGAAAGCAAGCAACCTAGAGATATAACTCAAGAATTTGTATTTCGCTCTAAACTACGTGATCTGCACAATATTTGCAAAGAATGGGATCAACTGTCAGAGCAGCAAACAGAAATTGAAGCAAAGTTGCAAGAGCTTGAAGCATCACCGCCAAGGTAATTTGTTACGTAAAACTTAGAATAAACATTATTCTCAAGCCTGAATCGTGCATGCTAAGACGTAAAAATGTAATTTAACAGTGACGTCTACCTATCATCGAAGGACAGACAAATTCTGGATTGGCATTTCGCGAATCTGGAGTTCGCTAACGCTACTTCACTCTCGAACCTCAGCCTAAAGCATTGGGATCAGGACGACGATTTTGAATTCACCGGCAATCATCTAACAGGTGAGTCAGCGATTTTCATCGATCGCCAATTACGAAACTGCTCGTTTCAGACGATCAAATTTGATGCAAAGCCAGCCCGTAAAATCGGCAAATGAATGTTGGCTCAATCAGGGCTGAGCGGAGCATCGCGCCAAGTCATAAGTACTTAAATAGAGTACAGAATCGAGGCGCACGGTAGATGCTCGTTAATTACAGCGCGCGCTCGCTCGCTCTCGAAAGAGGTGATGATAGCAGGAGTCGCCTGCGCTCGTCAAAGCTCTCGAGTGGCGAGCATAGCTCGGTCGGGGCCGTACCGCACATTATCGCTCGAATGAAAACGAGGAATTTCCGCTGTCGCCGCGAGCTTCTGTGCGCTGGCCACCGCGTCTATAACATATTCAGAAGAGCAGGGAGAGCTTACTTAACATTCTCCCGTGCCACACGGCAATTTACACCCCTCGACTCGCCTCCCGTGAAGGCCTGTACTCCGCGGCGTAGAAGAAGGAGGAGGAAACCGAGGAAAAAAGGAAGCCGAGCAGCGGCGGCGGCTATAAAATTATCCCCTCTTTCTCTCTCTTTCCCTCTTCTATATCCACACACGAGCGGAGAGGCGTGTAGCTATGCACACACAGAGACGAGCTTAAATTACCCGGCGGATCGATGCCTCGCGGATAGAAAAAGGCCGCTCTTTTCCGATTGTGGTCGCTGCTGCGCCAGCCTCGTGGTGTACACGGCCACAATACGAGAAGAAAGAGGGACCACCACCGCGACACCGCACCGCAGCCCGCGTTGTCGTTTCCCTAGGCCGCGATCGCGATGCGGCGACGCTGGCTCCCGCGGAAAGATGCCGTAGATAACGCGTGAATTATTCGCCTCGCCGCGGTGCATCCGCCTGCTCGCTTGCTCGCTTAAGCTCTCCCCTCCTCTCCGCTCCGCGCTGCTTCCCATTAGCCTGGCAGAGAGCAAGCTCGCAGCTTGACTTTATCAATCTTATTAAAAAGCGATTGCGCCGGGCTCCGATGCCGAGGGGATAAGAGGAGAGGACTGCCCGTGCGCGGCGGGCGTAGTTGCGAGCGATTGTGTCCGACTTTTTCGGACAGTCCCTTTGAAACTGTAGACCTTCTCCGGCTCGCCTTCTTATCGCGCGGGGATTGATGGGCCCGATTACTCCGCTCGCTCGCTTTTATATCGGCTTGACAAATTCGAACGCGAGCGTGCATTAATAACTATCAATTTTCATAGGAAACGCGAGAAGTTTTATTGTGCCCTATCCCAGCTAACGAGCGCTTTGTGCTCCCACGAATTTTTTTCACGCTGGCCTGGATTTCGAATGCGAATACCGCGATACAGCGATGAATCGTAAATGCGCGTATTTATCCTGCCATTGGCTCTTCAATTAATTTTAATGGTATCCATACGCGCTGAAAGCGATTCCGCGTGCCTAGTAGTCCTCCGCGTATGTGGCTGCGCGCGATACAATGATTTTCACGACTCATGATTTTAAGTGAATGCCCCATACGCGCGTGTGTAGCTCGCTGAAACGGTATCCGTGTTACTGTTTATTCGATTGAACTCTTTCCGCCGCGCGCGATAATAGTTCGCGATTTAATTGTCGTTCGCTGCGGATTCAACCCGAGCATTTGGAATTTGCATGATAACTATGAGGTAAATAGAGGGGTAAGGGGTGTGGAAAAAAGGAGCAACGAGGAACCGGTTATTAGCGGTAATATCTCTCGGCCGTTACACAAAATTGACTTTCGCATGTCGATCGATCGCCGTACTCTTTATTTAGTCAGGCCCATTTCCTGCCGCGCGCACGTACGTACTTATATACACGTAGCTCTACAGCTATAGGAGAGAAAGGCGCGCGGCCTGAAAGGAAGACGAAGGAGAGCGCGCGCCGCCACCGGAGGAGGAAACCAGGAAATCCGATTGTGTACTTTATACGGTAGCACGCGGTTGCGGCGCTAAGTTACGTCCAAGATGATTATCCGAGAAAACGTAAATGCCCGGGGAACAGGGAGCGTGGAGCGCGCATGCGCCGATTATCCCGAATCGCGAGCCGACGATCTGCCCGCGACAGCGGCGACGAGGACGATTCGCGCATTCCCGAGCTCTGTCGCCTTTGGGCGTTTGAGCGCGCTCTGCGTAGCTTCTTTTTTTCATTTCTTCGGCTCGCGCCGCTCTTCTCTCTTTATCCGCCGCGCGTGCGTACGTGCATTTGCGTCTGTTGAGTCTCGAGAGAGAAAGAGAGAGAGCGAGAGAGAGAGAGAGAGAGAGAGAGAGAGAGAGAGAGAGAGAGAGAGGATAATCTCTTGAAATTCAAAGGCGATTCTTCGCGAGCGAGCGAGCTCCCTCTCTGCCTTGCGCACGCGTTTTGGATTTCTGCGGAATGCCGGGAGAGCAAGAGCGAGAAAGGGAGAGAGAGAGAGAGAGAGAGAGAGAGAGAGAGAGAGCGGAGCCGTCGACGGACCCGCGAGATAATCTGAGTCGTGAGAAATGGATTGCAATTCGTTACCTTGGCTCTCTCGCGAATAAGGGGGACGAATGAATGTAAGAGCCAGAAAACCATTTCTCTCGTTTGTACCGAGCGAATGCCGCCGCCGCCGTCTCTCGCTCTAGAAATGAGCGTTTTCGTGAAAATTCTGCTCTACAAATGATTGCGAGCTGTGCTACTCCTGCTGCCACGGTTATTGGTTACATTATACAAGACCGAGGCTCGAGCTTTTGTCCGGCTGCGTAGAAGTACGTGATGTTTCGACGATTTGGATTTGAAATCATAGAGATAGTTTCCACGTCGCCCCTTGCATTTTCGTGCTATAATTATATTGTATGGAAAACGAGAGAGAGAGAGAGAGAGAGAGAGAGAGAGAGAGAGATGCGCTATGATACAAGTTCATGAACAGTTGTGACGATCCAGCTATAATTATTGAACTAATTCAACAAAATAATAACCGGTTACGGATCTTTTAGCTAGCTTATCGCGTGCCGTGCGGTTTGCACGGATAAGCAGAGATGCGTGGCTAGGGCAAAGGCAGGGAACTGAGGATAGGATTGCGGTACCTCCTATACAGGAGTTAAAATAATTTTATGTATATATTTGAAACCTTACCTTGGTTTGTGTATGAAGTGTAATCAGGGAAATTGACAACTTGGTTGAAATCAATTTATTCAAGATTTGTACTTATTACACTGGTTCGTACAATTATTGCATTAACACTAGTAGCTCGTGTACCGTGGGCCGACGGAGGGCAAGACACGTAAACGCTTTTATAATGTTTACGGTATAATTGACGTAGGCCGACTGAGAGCAAAACAATTATTAAAGAGTTATAAACTTAGCGAAGAAGGCCGACTGAGGGCAAGTCGGACTTTATTAATTATAACAGGACCTTACAAAATAAGCTGACTGAGGGCAATTCGAATTACTGTTATTTTATATACTTGAAGCTGCTCGGGACTGAGGGCGAATCTTAGTGTATATAGGCGCGTTAAACGCGACGCAACGCGGGCTGCTTCTGACCTGTGTCTCGGCAGGGAACGAATATCGGCTGCTGCGCGCTTTGATGGTACGGCGTTCGTACTTTGTTCTTGTATCATTTGTAATAGTCTGTCGATATTAAAAACTAAGGCAACCGAAAAAGCGTAGTATAAAAAAAATTATACTGAATTTACTAGGATATTACAGAGTCGACACACATGCTTGACAGGAATACTTACAAAGTTCACTAAAATCCATCGTACACTTTGACCTTTTTTTAAAGTTTCTTTTGGTAGTTGTATCAAATAATCAGCATGCAACGATGTGAGATATTCTAGACTTTTTTGAGAGTTCGAATTTCAAACGAAAATTCTATGATACTGAAACTCATTTAACTAGTTAGAGCTGCTTATAAGAAGCGAGCATTGTGTTTGATTGAAACGGCTTGAAGTATGGCTTAGAAAAGGTAAAAAAATACTGATCCACGCATCGAAGTCACGTCGTCTATCACAAAAGTGCACAACAGGCAGAAATTAAAGGTAGCTCGCACTGCAAATGCTTGCTATAGGGGTAACTTTTCCCCCTCTCCATATACCCTATAAATAATACGATCGTTCAAAAGTGCAGTTCCGACGTTACGTCGTGTTGTTACATAAATAACACTTATAATTTCTGCAGGTGGTATATCAATTTCATTTGACGCAACAATAAGCAATAACGAGCCCGGCGAGATAACGATTCCAAGTTGATTAAAAAATTTTCAATCCCTAACCGCGCGCGCGCGCACCGAAATCACTTTCATATCCATGCGCGCTGCGCTTATTACCGTCGCCGGTAAAAATCGCACTCGCTAACAATGTATAGGCACGAGCAATCACCGCGCGCACAGCAGAGAGGAAAAATGAGATAAAAAAACAAGAAGAAATAAAGAAGAGAAGCTACTTGAGCGTCTGGAGCAGCAGGAGAGAGCTGGGAGAGAGCTGGGAGAGAGCTGGGAGAGAGCTGGGAGAGAGCTGGGAGAGAGCTGGGAGAGATAGGGAGAAGCGAACCCTTTCCCCCCGTTGAAGTGCACTCGCGTGCAAAAGGATGTAAAACGAAGAGTAAATACCTATCGAAAGGAGGCGGTGGCATAAAGATCCCCGCGAGTGGATTCGACCTGTTGAGATGTCGAGTGCGCGGCGAAAAGTATACAGAAGCGGCCCCGACACAGAGAGGCAGAGAGCGCGATCCGACAGGTGCGCTTATAAATAATGGAACGAGTCGGGCGTGGCGCCACGCTGCCTCGAATCAACCCGATGGCTTTTAATCGAAAGCTCGGCTATACCACAGCGCGCGCGTGGTCATCTGGCGCACTCCCTCCGTCTCTGCGCGTGTATGCACTAATTTCTCAAGTGGCTTCGTGATATGCTCGATTCGGTTTTGACGGCTCTCTGACGCGCGCGCGCGCGCGCTTCGAGTGCGATGCAGCCGAGCTCTCCTCTCTGCATTGCGCGAGGAATGTGCCGCAGAGGAGGTCATGCGGAGAACGAGCCGACATGCGTTCATTTGCGCCACCGAGTGTGCGCCATGCTTTGTTTGCCTTCGATTTTCACTTTTGCGCATTGAGGGCCTTGCCCTCGACGTACTTTCGCAATTGGAGGGATAATTCGAACGAAATAAAAGTTAGCCCTCGGAAGATGCGGGGACGCGCACCGCAGCTCTAATTGCTTCTGCTATAGACTCGGAGTCAGCCGAACCTTTCGACCGTCGAGAGAGCTCAAATTGACGGAAAATCAATGGGGCTTTGCCTTGAAGAATTCCCATCAATCCACGCGAAATTCAATATATTCATTGAATTCTACACCAGCGGTGTAGTGGATTCCACTTCGACTGCTGGGCTATACCTTTTTTCGCGTCGAGTTCGACTGGGCTGGAAAAAAAGAGAAGAAGGGTCGCACTCCTCTCGTCGACGAGCCGTGCGTGTATAATACTCAGCGCTGCGCCTGTGCACTTGGCACGAAATTCTCGACTAGCTAAATTAAATTCAGCCGGTATGAAAAACGAGGTGCAACGCGAGATTACTGCAACTTTTCGAAAGTGAAACTGCCGAAAGTGAAATAACGCTCCGCCGAAAATGAGTGACAATCGAATGAGCCGAATTTCACTTGCGCGAGTCGAGCTAAATTTCGAAAAACATCGAGATCCGTCGCGTGCGATAAGCCCTCGCAGGACGATGCAAGCCCCATCAGCGTGTCTGGTTCGAAGTGTACAGCTGCAGTAGCACCGCCGGCATCAATAATTTTTTGCCGGCGCTCGCGTATAGGTGTATCTATAGCTGATGTACAACGAGTCTACAGCGCAGCGCCGTCGGCACTCGGCATTTTCTTTCGGCTCTTTCTCTCGTCGCTGCTGCTCGTCTTTGTCGGTTAAATTTTTCACGACGTACGTGCCTTTAAGGCAAAGGAGACGAGTAGCCGAGACGGCGGCGGCGGAGGAGACGCTGAAAAAGGACGAGAGCGGACAGTCGAAAGGGCACTGCACGGAGAGCGTATACACTATATATACATGTATATGCGGAGCTATATACGGAGCAGGGGGAGCCGGGAGATGCGCGTACACACGTATACACCGGTCGTATAGGTCCGAGTATACGTTAGACTGGCTCGCGCAAAAAGCCACGAAACATATGTATTCCCTTTGTGTCCCTTTCTCTCGCGCTTCTTGCACTTCTGCTGCCGCTGCTGCTTCTGCCCTTTCTCGCTCCTGAAGAGAAGAAGCAGCAGAAGTTTGTCTCTTCTGCCGAGCTCGGTACACCGTACTAGTCGAGTGTTTTGCAATCAAGAATCCACGTGAGAATGTCGGGCGCTGCGTGCCCTCTCTCCCTCTCTCTCCAGCGCAGGGGAGTTAAAGAAGCGCGGCTGGTGCTTTCAATTTGCGGACAGTCAGTTTTTGCAGCGACACGTGTATACCGCGAGGAGGAGGAGGAGGAGAATGAAGCGGAGTAGACAGGGCTGGAAAGGACGTGGGAGCGGACTGAGTACGTACGGATAGGAATTAGCTTATCTGCGCGGCCGGCTCGCGAATAAGGTGAGGAGAGATAAGACCGTCGCGGTGCTTTCAGTGACGCACTGTCGTTAGCGCTCTAGTTTGCATAAAGAAGCGCTGCGTGCCTGGAGGATTCGGGTCAGGATTTTTTCCTCGTTTGGCCTCTCGACATTTTATTACTCGTTCGCTAATTCGCTCGAACTAACAACTTTAATAATAAAAGCGGGTATGATGGTCTAGATCGCAGTTCGTATCGAATCGCTCTTGTAAAAGCAAGCATATTTTCCCTGCCGATGGGGCCATTCCCGAATTTCATTCCGTGTCCCTGATCAAAACGTGAACGCACGAAGCAGCGCAGTGTATACCTGTACGGCGCTTCGCTCCTGAACTCGCCTAACTTGTTTACGAGCTCCGGGCTTTTACACCGGCGCGCGCGAAGCGCTTCGGCATTTTAGCGCTCTCGTTCATACGTCAACAAAGCGGCGCTCTGTTGGAAAAACTCGCGTTTAACGAGCCGCGCCACTATTCCCATTGTTTTTTCTCCCACGCAGTAGTGGTTCCTTTATCCATTCATTCTGCGCGCGCGTGCGCCTGTTCGACGCTTCCATCGCTTCTGATCCCCCGCCCCCCTCAAACAGTGCGTTTTTTCTTTCGCAGTTGTCGAAATTTCGCTGATTTTTTTCGGCCCCCTCGCAGCCTTGGGGGCGCTTCTCGAGACACTTGTCATTCGATTTGACCTGTCAAATCGTCGCCCGACGGCCACGTCGCCGCGTCGAGCAAATCCCATTAAGCGGTATTCCCGTCACGTGCTTCTTTGCTCTTCGAGCTTTTATTCGCTGCCGTCGCGAATGTTGCGCACGCGTAAGCGTAAACGCGGCTACGTGCAGCCCGCTCTGCGATCCCGACACTGTGGAATTGATTCAAAGTCAAGGCTTTTCTTTCATCCATCGTTTTTATACCTGCTGAAAATTTCATTGAGCTTCTCGGCCTCTCCAGCTCTCATCGCAACGAAACTCACGCGAGCACGTGGCGTCGTTTTTTTCTCGATTTATTTTTCAACAGGCTCGCGTCATTAATCACCGATTTTCAAAATTATAAGTGGAATTCATTCATCAAGGAGAAAAAGTCGACGCGACGCGTATGCACGATGTGTACTGTGCAGGTAGGCGGTCGCGCGTCAACTGTTTCAAGTGCCGCTGGGGAACACGAATTTCAGATACGATCGGAGGCAATTAAAAATGTCCAAGTTAGCCCGTCGTCGGGAGGCCGAGATCGCGCGCGATTCCCCGTACAATTAAAATCAAATTTGCCCATTAGTCTATACGGGCGCAAGAAGGAAGCGACAAGACCGCGGCAGCAGCAGCCTGTCTCTCGGCTTTTTACCCCAGCGCGAGCCATAACCAGATGAACGTCGCAAAATCTTCAATGACTTCATCGCGAGTTTCGGATCCCCGAAACCGATGCAAAAACGCGGCGACACGGCCCTTGCAAGATAATCACAGACACGGCCGGTAATCAGTCTCGTGGCCCTCGCGCTCTGCACTTTTCTCTCGAGCATGAGTCCCGCGGAATGCCGAATTGAAGAGACGCTGGAGAGCAAAGGAGGAAAAAAAGAGAAAAAGGGAGAGAGAGAGAGAGAGAGAGAGAGAGAGAGAGAGAGAGAGAGAGAGAGAGAGAGAGAGAGAGAGAGAAATATCGTGTAACGCGTTCATCGTGTTTGGGCAGTAGCACCTGTTTCGCTTCTTATCGCCTCTCGTCTTCTTCCGCAATGGCGAAAACCCGCGCCTCTTTTTTCTGCAGTGCACGGCAAAACAGGACGCGAGCGACGCACGAGAGATACACGGCGTGGTGGCCTTACGCGAAGGGCTAATTGACGTCCGCGACCTGTCTGACAATGAGTTATGATGCCTCGCGTCGATGATCCTGTTTGACCGGCCGCTAACGGGCCTTTTTCCACTCTCTCGCACTCGGGGCGACGCTGCAGCGGCAGCGGCTGAAAAAGCTATTATCCGCGCTCCGAGTGCAAGAGGCACTGCGCAGAGAGCGATCGAGCTTCCTTGGCCTTTGAGCCGGGATGATCCGCGCTCTGATTGCGGATGAGCTTTGATTCTTCTTCCCTCCTCTTTTCTTTCTTTCGCTCGCTCGCGCTCTCGTCTTATGATTGCTTATAAATAACGAGAGACTGACGTGATTCCTTTTGTTTTTCCTCGTCGCACTCGAGACCGTGCGCTCGCGCATCAGAGTCGACTTTATAGGGGAAGCTCTCTCGGCGTCGTTTGTTTTATGCGCAATGCAGCAGCGACGGCGACGGCAGTCGCGAACATTTTCTTTTTACGAGTATGATATTGAAAAAGCGAGCCCGGAGCAACAAAGTTTCATGCTGAAAATGCATCACTCGAGCAGCTGGATTATTCCATTCGAATGAAACCTCGCTGTATATAGGTAATACCAAACTTATACGTACGTCGCGGAGCGCGGGAAATGCATTCGTCTTTGGAACGCAGCTCGATATAACTGTTTATTTTTTGAAAGAAAGAAATCGTCCGCCTTCCTTGTATGTTTGATGTCTTTTCAATGCGCGCGCGGCTCTTAGCTATACGTAATCTTCGACTGAAAATTGATTTTATTTTTTCTGACGAACCGTTTTCTGGAGAACCGCTTCTTTCATAGTCCAACTTTTTGTGGCTTCCATGCGTACATTCGAGGCGAATCTCTCAAGAGTCGATCGATTCTTTATTTCTGTTTACCGTAATGCGCCGCCGGGAAAAATATACTGCAGCGTCAAAGTGACTTTGGAATTGATGTAAACTAGGCGAGCTCCCCCCCTCTCTCTCTCTCTCTCAACAAATTTCTTCGATATTATATTCCCTTTGAGTGTGTACACTAGTGCAGCGTCGCCAGTATTTCATAAACTTCAGTCGCGGCTTAAATCAAGTCTGTCGCATGACGGCGAGGCTCTTCCCCTAATCAAAATACTTCCCCGTAGCTATATATCGTGCATTTTCGCTGCAAGCCGCCCGGCAGTAAGAAATCTCGTGTTTGCCGCTTTCTCGCAATCAGCTGCAGCTTGTGTGTGGATCGCCCTATACATACGCGTAAATGAAAAAAAGCTGTTTCGCGATATGAAAAGGGGATCGGCCCTCCGGTTCTCGCTTGCGCAAGAATTCGGCGCGCGCGACGCGAAATTGGGTTATTCCAGCCGAGAGGTATACAGCAGTCGAGAGGAGAGCGAAACTTATTACGAGCACGGCGAGCGAACGTGTGAGTCTGCACGCGCGCCTCGTATATATAAAGTAGCCTTCCGATAGTTACGCAAACTATCTGCTAATCAGGCGCGCGTCTGCAGGTATATGTGCCGAGATCGTTACATACAAATGTGCATGTGCACACACAACGAGAGGGAAAGAGTGTGGAGGGAGGCGCTGAACAAGTGCACGAGGCAGCGGCGAATTATCGCATTATTTTCATGACGGGCGCCTTCTTGCAGCTGCTAATAGCCGAGTTCGAGAGCTGGAAAATTACCGGCTGGTATATAGGGGGGACGATCGGTAAATACATAAGAGAGAGAACGCGCTAATACTTATATACCATACGCGAGAGGGGCTCCTTCTTTTTCTCATCAGCTTCTCTCTCTCTCTCTCTCTCTCTCTCTCTCTCTCTCTCTCTCTCTCTCTCGCTCCGCGCTCGAGCGTTTTTTATCCCGCTCGCACTCCGCGTGGTCGCGGCTGAAAAAGGAGCGAGCGCGTGTGTTTAAACGCTTTTCGATATCCCATTCTCGTCTCGACTTTACGTAATGTCCTGAATTTACATCGATGAGGCACCACAATTTTCTTCTATCGCTGCCGACGCGCAAGACTGCTACTGCTGCTTCTTCGAAAGAAAGAAGAGTTGCGAGTCTTTCGGAAGTTTAATTTTAGCGTATTTTCGCTCATTCGTTTCCCATCGATTTGGTCGGTCATTTTTTATCGGGCCTCGATACCGCAGAGAACTGCTGCTTTTTTGAGCTCCTATTTCCGAGGTGGTGGGGTGCAGAGCGCACTTAGTCGAAAGTAGCGTGTTGTACACGCGTCAGTTTGTCTTACATCGCTTATACTCGCATGGCAATTATATACGCCGTTTCTTGAGTTCAATCGATCTCTGTTACGACGAAATTACACCATCGGCAACGTACCCTACACGTGTTTCGCCTTTCATCACAACTGATTTCATGCAGATTCGAATTCACTTCTCTATTAACTTGTTCACGACGCTCCGAGTTTACAAGACGCTTATTACGTGCGGTCTGCCAATATCCGCAAGGTTGGAATTCCCGTTGAAAAGTTAACCGATCGAAAGTTCTGTATTGTTTGATTTCTCAATGCAACTTGACAATGTTCTTACCTCGCCGAAGCCGTTCCACTCGCGATCTCAGTTCGATAATATAGATTGCTCTTTGGAGCTCGCTCTTTTAGAGTAACATCAAGACGACTCATTTCTTACCTTGGCGGTAAACACGCTTAACTTTCCAGCGCTTTCAGCTCTTTTATGTTAGCGGGAATACCCAGGAATCAAGAAAACTTAATTTCTATAGGCATGTACCAATACCTGCCTCTCATGCATCAGTCTTCATTATGAAATTGCTAAGGTACAGGGAAGAAGACGTGTACGTTCGGTCTCCAGTCGATTCGTCGCTTCTCGATCGCGAAAGAAAAGGCAAAGAATGTCATGACATCTACGGAAGAGAAGACGGCGGCGGCGGCGACGACTACGACAACAACAACAGACAGCGTCGACAATGGAATCCCTTTTCCTTCTCGCCCAGACTATATGACAGTCCATTATTAGCCGCAGCTCGCGCACGAACATGCAGGGTATACGCGAGCTTTTCGTTCGTCCCTCAGACTCTTAAAGGTCCTCGCTCTCTCGCTCGAGCTTTGATATCGAAAACCGATTGGCTTTCCGTCTTCGCGAGCCTTATTTTCCCCGTCGGCAGACAGAAGACGCGCGCGCGGAAAAGAAAGCCGGCGACTCGCCTGGAAATGACAGAAAACTGCGAACTACGCGTGTACAGCTCGGCTGGATAAGGAAGGACGGAGCGAGTCGGAAAGATAGCAGCCAATGAGGAATTGGAGAACGAGAGCGGCTGCTGCTGCCGCTGCCGCTCGCGCTGATGCTGGTCAAAGGGAAGATGTAGTCAAAGCTCTAAGCGAGAGGGGTTGGCGTGCAGGTTCGCAGGGACGGCGACGCTGGATTATACGGAAATCAGAGATGGCAATTCGATGTGCCGTACAGAGAGACTGCTCTGCCTCTGCTTATGATGTAGACTCAGGATATCTGGTATCAAAATGTTGTTTGCTTATTAGAGTTTGAGCATCTAGGTGCATCAGTATTGCTTTCTCTACCGTAAAAGGCATACTCTGAAGTCGAGGGTATACTTCAGATTTTTTTTTAATCAACAAAATCTTCCTTATGTCCCCTCTTTCTAAAAACGGAGAAATGCCCGAATATTCGATAAACACTTCATTATGGAAAATCAATTTTTGAGGTTAGAGATTAATAGAATTATTTGATACAAACTTTAAAACAATTATAAAATTAAAAACTATAAACGATTGCCTTAAGAGGACTCTTGTATTGTTCCAATTAAAAAATGAAATCGAGTTTTAATTACGTTTATAGAGTTTTAATCGCGTTTTAAGAAAGGCTTTTTCTTATAATTTTATGTGGTGAACAGAAAAATTCTCTGCATAAACATGACTAGAATTTTTAATGTTTACAGTCTTATAAATAGGAGTACCGAGTCCAATCGGCCATGTGCAAAGGTTGAAAGCTCGCGACGATGTAATAGCTACTCGGTCCCACTAGCAACTCGATTTTCCTCGAGTAAGCTTCATTTCGGGCGCGTAATTGCGATGTAAACATAAAAAGGTACGCGGGAGAGTAGGCAAAGGAAACCCCATCCCATCGCCTTTCCAGGAACGACAAGTCCTCTGGCAGCTCCGTCTCTGGAGCTTTTTTATCGAGCTCGCTCGTAATTTTCCGTCTCGCTAGTGTTTTCGTATTGCGCGCGCGGCACTGTTTTTATTTACCTCCGCGAGAGCTAGTAGCTTTTTGCGGCTGGTTAAGCCTCGAAAAATGAGAAGTCGTTTCGGCGCTGATGAGAAGAGCGCTGACGCTGGTCGGGCAATTGCGGACGATTCGCAAGACACGCTTTTGACGCAAGCTCAACCGCCGAGGCGAGAAAGTTTTATGAATGTATACATGTATACATAGAAGACGTTTTGCCGAGTGTTGCTGGTATAGCCTGTCGCCGAGCGCTTTTCCAACTCTCTTGATTTCAACGTCAAGGCAATCGGTGAAAATGTCCTTTCCAGAGACGTAATTAACGATTAAGTGGTCTGCGGGTTGCGCTCCAAGACTGACGCGACGAAAACACATTGCAAGAGCTGTGACTTCTTTTTAGCTTGGAGGTAACGAATGTTATTCCCGTATGATGAGAGTCGTTACTGCAGCTTTTGCTCTGTTCATTCATTCGCCATTAATAACGTTTTCGTTACGAATTTTCTAGCTGAGAATATTGCACTTGCAATTGCCTTTCATAATTTGTTGGGGAAAAAGCTTTATAAGCACTTTACGTGGGGAGATAATTTTCCATCGAAAACCAAAGAAAATTTCGTTTAACAGAAATAAGTACCTGGTGTATAATGGATCAGTCATAAAATTTACTTAAAACTTTCGCGCCCTACACAAAGAGAAATGTATCACTAAAAATTACTATACTTTATCCTAATCGGGGGACAAACTCAACCTATATACAGAAAATTTAGTGTGAAAATTTACTATAAAATCATGAAAAATTGCTATAGGTACTAGTATAGTAAAAATTGCACTTTGCTCTGACTCGCTGTGTTCCGTCAGTAAAAAATTAGCGACAGAGTTAAAAAATTTGTCGTAACTCAACCCCACGACAGGAATTCGCCTGTTTACTTACTGCCGCTAGGGGGTGACTCGTAAACTCCACTCGCAAGTGACGAAAAACTGTTTGGTTAGTATATAAGAAACTTCCAGATCGTAACATTATATATAAATATAAATGCGATTAGTCTTGCGATGCGTTGTTAGGTTGCGACATGTGTAATAATTAACTTGCATTGTATGTAAATTCATGAAACGCCATACATGATGCGACTTTCGTTTTTAAACTGCGAGATTAAATGTAACCAATAAATAAATGGAAATCCTTCTGCAACACACAATAAATACAAATAAGAGAAAAAGCACCGATAGAAGACAAATCCATTTTTTATCCATTATCCATAAATTTTGATATGCGGTACAGTTAAAATTGCTATGTAGTATAGTCAAATTTGATGATCTGAAATTTTACTATACCGTAGTATACTAAAATTTACTATCAGTCGAGTTTGTCTCCTCTTTACTATAACAGTATAGTAATTTTTAATGAAAATTGTAGGAATATTTAGTGATACATTTCTCTCCGTGTAGACTAAGCAATATCGCATAATTTCTTGAAGATCCATAAGGTGTAGTGGTCTCAACGTTGTAGATCTCAACGATGTGACAAACATTAATCAAACGGTAAACATTATTAGATGGTATAATAAGGTACACAATGGTTCAGCCCATGAAACAGCCTCGGTGTACTGCATTTACATTAACACATTGCGTGGTTTAAAAAAAAATCATGCCAGGTAAAGGTGACACCCATAGCTAGCCTCATGCATAATTATTTTCCTATATGAGTATGCACATGCACAAACGAGTAATTAAGTCTTGATCCCGTGCGTCGCTCTGTACAGATTCGCAGAGTGTCAAGGCTTTGCGACAAAGAAAAGCTGCGCAAAAGAAGCCGCGGCTTGCTTCCGTGCAATAATCCAGTTCGCACCTCGCGCCAAAGGCGGCAAAGTGCACTCTCTCTCTCTCTCTCTCTCTCTCTCTCTCTCTCTCTGCTGGAGAGGGAATACACGTAGTGATACCGATCCGTATTTCACCTGCCGTTTTACAGTGTGTTGATTTACATACGTGCATCTTTTTTACGCAAGGCGCGAGTGATCATCGTTCTGGACTATCTGACATATTAATTGTCATTTAAATCGCTGTATTTGTACATTATTTAAGTGTTTTACCGTAAACAATTTCTAACCTCAAAATTGGCAAGTCACTCAGCTCTTCGCCAATTTTTCGCAATTAGCTACCCGCGACATCTGTGGTATGCTAGTTTAACTAATCTCGATATCTGATGATAAGTATATATGGGCCGACGCAAGAGGCGCCGCAACGAGGCCAACTCAAGTTTAGATAAATCAGCTGATGACTCGGATTCGGACTGTAACTCCGAGACCGGCACAGCTCCGCCGTGCATTCTGCTTTCCGTGCTGCTGTCGACCGAGGACATCGATATTTTAAATAAGGACCTCCGCGTGAATTGCGAAGATTTTATCACCCTGCTGGGTACTGAAAAAGATAATCCAAGGCGCAACAAGATGAGCACCGCTTTATCTGCGGTATGCGACGCGTATCGCGCAGTGACTAACGCGTATCTCTACAAGCTTGGTATGGAAAGCATCACGAAAGTGTGTGTCGATTCGATCGATAAGGCGTGTAAGCGTATGCAAGAAACATGTGATTCCCTTGTTGGTGCGCCGAGGTCCAATCTTCCGCAGTCATCTACGCAAGTACCGCAGCTCTCCTATGCCAGTGTCACTCGCCACTCCAACTCGGCAGCACGTAAAATCCTACTCGACCAAGGCAAGCCCATCAATATAGTCAGAGCCAAACGCATCACCGTAAGCCTGTGCGAGGAGTCGAAAGTCAAGTTCCCTAATTCGCAGGTAACGCGCACAGTACTTTACAACGCTGTAAATCCCGCTGCCCTGCAATTAAGAGTCAAACGCGTCATTCCTCTAAAGGACACTTCATCGGTCGTGGTTGAAGGCGACTCACTCGAGCCTCTTCTCAGCTGCAAAGCGCTCTTAGATGCTGGCCTCATAGCATTCTCCGACTCAAAACTTAGCTCACGAGTTGTGATCCATGGCATTCCTGTCGAATACGCGAAAGAGGACATCGAAACGTTCGTCAGCCAAAATTTTCCAACCATCACTGCCAGCCGTTTCAAGGTTGTCTATCTGTATCCTGCAGGTAGCAAGAAGTTTAGATCCTGCGTAGTTCAGATGGACCCTGAGTGCCGAGAAATCTTTTTCCGACAGGACAGAGTGAGCATAGGATGACAACTTTGCCGTTTCGCAGATCATATCTCCATTCTTCAATGCTATAAATGTCTACAGTTCGGTCACAAGGCAGCAGAAGGTGAGAACGACCCTGTTTGTGGTAATTGCGCGCAAGCTCATTTAACAAGCACGTGTAATAAGAAACATCTCTGTTGCGCGAACTGCAAGAAGAGCAATTTCAGCGACTCCCACCCGGCCTTCGACAAGGGTAAATGTACGACACTGCGCACAAAACTCGAGCGAAAATCCTTACGCATCGACTATGGCGACTAAAGTCCCATCCTCCGACCAACGCAGCTTGACATTTGGCCACATCAACGCACACTCTCTGCTTGCTCACCGCCATGTTCTACAGCAGAAACGGCTGTGTTTTTTTCAGTGTACAGCCCTCCCAAGGCAGGGTATTGGCGCTACGTCGAGGAGGCCGTCCTCAACTGCAATTCACCGTGTGACCAGCGTCTTCTCATGGGGGACCTGAATATAGAATGGCACGGTAACTCAGCAAGCCGCAATATCATCGTGCAATCTCTTTGCACCTTGGGCCTCGTAGCTGCACCCTTCGGCAAAGCCCACCACCTCGACCAGTCTGAGTCGACAATCGACTACATCTGCATCCCACAAGCTTGTAGGGACGTTTCTCACTGGCAACTCCATCTGCATGGATATCTGCGCACGACGCCCTATTAGTCTCTTTTCCAAGCAGCACCAACGACACTCCGAGGAGCACAACATCAACGCGGCGCTGCTATAAAAACTTCGATATCCGCGGTTTGTGTCTTTTTACCGCAACTATCCTGGACCTCTACAATTCTCACGCACCCTTACGCACTTTCGTCTCTAAACGTCAGCCCTCGCCATGACTAACACCTGAATTACGCGAACTTCGCAACGCACGTAACAAGGCTGGGCATAAACTCAAATATAACAAGAGCAGGAAAAACAAAGACGAGTACAAGGCGCTCCGTAAGAAAGTGAAAATTGAATTTAACAGAGCATCCATGGCCTACTACAGTAAGAAGATCAGCAACTGTCGAAAGGAAGGAAATGTGGGAGATCATAAGCAAATTGGGACTGCGCGGCAAGGACAAGTCGGACATTCAACTTCCGGTCTCAGTCGACGCACTGAATCGCTTCTTCGTAGGCTCCAATACGCCCGAAATTCTGCACGACCTCCGCCCAACGGCCAGAATATCACCGGACGATTACTTTTATTTTAGACACGTCACAGCTCAAGAAATTCTCCAAGCGCTTAGTGCCTCCCGATCAAACGCAGTAGGACCGGACGGTCTGCAGGCGAGTATGTTGAAGGACTGCTCTTTCGCAATCCTCCCGGTGCTCATGAATATCTTTGACGCCTCGCTACAGTCTGGCATCTTCCCAAATAGCTGGAAAACCGCAACTGTCAGACCGATTCCAAAAGTGCGCGATCCTTCAGACGCTAGTGACCCTCGCCCGATAAGTATCCTCTCCCCGGCCGCCAAACTGTTTGAGGCAGTTGCGCTGAATCAGATTAACGACTATCTAACCAGCAGAAATCTGTTAAATCCTCTTCAATCGGGTTTTCGAAAGGGTTTTAGCACCCACACTGCTCTCATTTCCGTCAGTGATGATATACGCCACGCAATCGATGAGCGCAAGGTCACTTTGTTGGTCTCGATTGATCAAACCAAAGCTTTTGATCTAGTCAACATCCCCCTGATCGCCGAAAAGCTTCGCTTCTTCGGATTCTCGGACTCGGCATGTGCTTGGGTGCGCTCATATCTCTCTGAACGCACGCAAATTATCACCTCTAGCTCCGGCGAATCTTCTTCGCCGCTGTCGAGAACCTCCGGTGTCCCGCAAGGCTCGCTCCCAGAGCCTCTATTTTTCTCTATGTATATCGACGACATGCCTGATGTTTGCGGCGATTGCAGTTATCACCTTTACGCGGATGATTTTTGCATTTATGCGCACGGTCCTGCTCGCGATGCGCCTTATATCATCAAACGGATCAACGCGGCTCTTGCCAACGTCGTCTCCTGGGCTAAAGCAAACGGACTTTGTATTAACGGCAAAAAAACCAAAGCCACCTGGTTCGGCTCGCACGGCTTCGAGGCAAGGCTAAACCAACAGAACTTACCTCCTATCGTGGTGGACGGGCAGAACATCCAACCTTGCGAATCGGTCAAGTTGCTGGGTATTACTCTTGATAGCTGCCTAACCTTGAGAGAGCAATGCACCCTCACGGCCCGGAAATGTTTCGCGGCTCTCTCTCGCCTCAGGAAAAACGCATTCTTTCTTCCTCGCGAAACGAAACTTTTACTTGTGAAAACTCTTGTTTTTCCGTATTTCGAGTATTGTCCGGCCCTGTTTCTCGGGTTGACTGACGAGCTTGCGACCAAACTTGATCGCTGCAAAAACGCCGCAATGCGATTCGTTGAGGGGATTAAACGATATAATCACATCTCGCCCACGTACAAGAAATACGGGATTGCATCGTACAAGTGCAGGCTCAGATTCTTAACCTTGAACCTGTTGGCTACCACCTCGAGGTCAAATACTCCTTTTTACCTACGTAATCACTTTAAATTCCGGGGCACAGAGGGCCCTGGTTCCAAAAGAGCCAGTACACTTGATCTCTGTATTCTGAAATTCGGCACGGAGACGTTCGCCAACTCTTTTCGTGTTGGAGCGGCTCAGCTATGGAATGAACTACCCAAGGAAATCCGCGAGTTGCATAAAGCTAAATACCCTCCGTCTACCATTAAAGTGCATCTAGCTGAACGCTCTGCCCTTGCCGATCCTCGACTTCAATAGTCGATCGTAGCTCTAATAAATTTTTCTTTTAGCAGCCTGCGCCTGTTTTAACACGTGTCTATTTTTATCCGTCTATGTCTATGTTTTATTAGTTTATACTACTCAAATATTTTATTTTACCTGTACATACGTCTAGTCTTCGTTATTATTTGTATAAAATAGAAATGCGCAATTTTTATTTATTATTTATTGACTATTTTAATCTCTCGTTTTAAGTTTAATTTTAAATACTCTGTATTCTCTTACATTCCGTCAAACGTTGTAAGGACCTTAATGCTGGTCCATCTCTATAACGGACCCTGAGTCCCTAGTCGGTTTGTGAAAATAAACTCTACTCTACTCTACTTTCTGCCCGTCGTGCAGGTATAATATACAGATATCGCGCAGCCTCGGAAAAGCTTTTTGTGTCCGCTGCACCGCAGACTGAGTTTGCTCGGCGGTCTGCCATATATATATATATATATATATAGAACAGCGCGCAGAAATGCCCGAGGGCGGCTGCGCAGTGGCGAGAAAGAAGCGAACTCGCGCGGGGATCGAGTAAGATATGCGGCCTCATGAAACGTGCGTTTTGTCACTTGTAAGTAACGAAGTCGAATGGACTGTCGAGCTCGCTTGTAGGTACTAGCTGCTACCGGTATCACCACTCGGCTCGCTCTCTATGTCTCTCCCTTGCTCCCTCCCTGCGGACTATTGAAATTTATCGTAAAATACCGGCTACGTGCGCCGAATGCAGAGTGCGTCTCCCTTTCGCCCAGCAGCGCTCGGCATCAAAAGCCGCCGAGCTTGCGCGAACTCGAGAGGCGCAACACGTTTCCCTTTCCGAATAATAAATGCGCGCAATTCGTACACTCTCCCTCTTCCTCTCCTGAAATGTACACGCCGTAAATCAGAAGCGAGCGGGAGAAGCTCAAGGTTCTTTCTCCCCCGAGCTAGCGTTTTCTCTTTGAGGCTTTTCGCGTTCGCGCGACGCTCTCTCATACAACACTGTGCGGGCCTGCGGTATAGGCGCCGCGGCTTTTGAATTTTTAAGCGCGACGGCGCCTCGCTCGCCCTCTCCCTCCCTCTCTCCTCAGCTCTTCCTCTCAACTCTTCGCAGGCGCGCGTTATTCCTCGCGATTTGCTTGCGGTGTGGCCTTTGCACATCTCTGCTCTGCGCGGGAGGGGGGGGGGGGGGGGTATAGGTATAGACCAAGCGAGGAAAATGCGGCCGGCGAGACGAGACTGCTCGTGTTTTGCGGTCTATGAAGCCGGAATAGGCGGCATAAATTGTTGAAAATTTTGTGTGAAATTGCAAGCGCGCATTTGTGTGTTTAGCTTTTGTGCAAACTCGTCGGCGATTGTTGCAAGCTTTCTGAGTGAATTTTCCTCTGGATGTTCGCCTATGCGGTGCATGGGACTACTCTTGATCATAACTTGCGCGTATTCTGCGAACAATGAAAAATGCTTCCGAAACTGCTTTACATCTTTCATATTAGTGAAAATTTCAGACCTAGATAGGACCTTGCAAAAAATATACGATATTGTTTCATATACACACTTTGTGCCCAAAAGCGAGCTGAGATGACCCTGAAAGCTGAAACATTTACGAAAAATAATTTAAGAATGAAGCAATTACATCCATTACAATACATTACGTAGAGACAAGATAAGTTTGTTTAAGTAAGCCACGTGCCATGCGTCGATAATTATAATTAGTTTATCGAAGCCGCGTGTTGTAGCTATCGATAACTCAACCTTTAAGAACGTTAATTCGACAACTATTAGTTGTCGAATTAACGTTATTAAAGGTTGAGTTATAACAAATTCTAAATAAATGATAAAATGATACAATAAAATAAAAAATTCACAGTTAACAACAAAATTTCTTATTATGAAAAATGGTTCCCCATAAGATTAAAAGTTGTCTATAGACTGTTTTATTGTATATGATCATAAATAGCAAAAAATCATGAAGAAAGAGAAAAACTATGTGACTTCAAAACATCCAAAAAATTTTATGATTTTTCGCAATTGGCCATAAACAGGTGACCCATTTTACGGATTCAGTAAATAGTACATTTCGATAACACTGGGAGAATAGTGGACGCGCTGCAGTGTAAAAAATTTCGTGTAAAATTACACTGCTGATCGGTAAAATGACAGTATTGAGGTAAATGTACAGGAAAGAATATTGTTCTGCTCATATTATCGAAATACTGTAACTTTATTTGACCTATGGTAAAGTACAGCAGCTGTGATGCGTTACAAGCCTCGTTACAAGCTTCATTCCTAAAATCGAAAAATACTATTATATATAGAATTTTTTTTAGGGTAAATTAATAAAAGAGGAAGTGAATTTAAACAAATTTTATTTTGCAATTACAAAATATATGCTGATTTAGCTGGAGCTGTTGGCCTCTAAACAATAATTTGTTGTCACAATTCCTCAGCCATACGATCTTGTAAATTAGGCCAAGCAACTATCATACTTAGAGAGCTGAAATTTAACTTAATTTGTATTGGCATGTTGAAACAGTGTATTAAGTTGAATTCATTCTAGCTGATATGAATTCAACTTTCATGTATAGACCCACCTGTATTTTTAAAGTCTTCTGTAAAGCCATAGGGTTCAGGGTGCAAAGCCGAACCAAGACTGTTAAGTGAAAACTGAGATAGCAGGCTGTTTCTAAATAATTTAATAAGTCTTAATGCAAAAGAACAGACATCAAACTTCAATATCATGGATTTAGCATGATTATGAGAGATTTGGTGGTTGACAGTGACTGCGCTCGCATACTGATGAGATTTGAAATACCTGAGCAAACGTCATCATTGGTGACTTTGAGCATCGATGACACTTTTCACACAGTAATTGCAGTTGAACAACACAAAGTCAGTCAGTACAGCATGCTTGTACATACTGTCATATATGACAGTATGCATGTGTAGGGTGAGGTCTTCACTCTTAATGGGCACTTTTTGAAAATCATATTTTCCCTTTAAAATCATTTTAGATGAATGATTAGGCTAAATATTCATCATTCAACATTGACTGAAACTGTGAAAACTGTAGTTCTGTCTGCTATGTTATTCTGCTGTATAACATAGCAGATAGCCTCTACAATACGCGTCATATATATAGTATATACTTCTAGTATGCCTGTGCCTGGCCTGAACCGTACGCGCATGCGCAAAAAATTAAGAGAACTTCTGTTACTCGGGTTTCAGTGTAGAAACTACGCATATTTCTCGACGGATTCTGGGTTTCATTTCTACCGAGTCGCTAGGAAACGGGCCAAAACGTATCGGCCATTTGCTACCAGGGACCGAGCTTTGAATTAAACATAATGATTTTTTGTGTTCCGTATTATAAATAAAATAATATGATTTTTTTTTAAATCTGTAATTTCACTGTAAACAAAATTATCGACATGCATGATGATACGCAAAAGATCAAACGCGCCTAACCTTTTTAGATTACCTACCTACCTTTGGTTAGATTTTTTAAAGATTTCATGTCTATTTCAGTGAACTTATTGAAGTACCTAAAACTTGTTCTAAAAATAAAATACACCATGATGGGTTCAGATAGTGCATACTGGGATTTTTATTATGGGAATATCGATATCTCTCGTGTATGGTATTATCCAGGTGCATGAGGTTGCCGATGCCAGGGTATTGATGATATGCTCCATAGATTTTGGTGTCTAGAATCAGTGTTTATACTTAGACAATGAAAGCTACGGTAAACATAACTGATTTGAATATTTTTGCACTAAGAAGTACGGTGTGCACTGCCTGACTTTGTTATCGGTCACGCTAGACCGCATTCATGGCCGATATTGATACGTGGATACAAAAATCTACAGCGCGCAATATATTTCGACATCCTTGTCATCGAAGACCCTTGGCACCTAGACACCGAGCGTGATCGGCTACCGCGAAACGATATTTGCATGTATGCACGGAAAGTCACGAAATCTACTTCCTGGGCTCTGACATCGGTGACCCCGAACACTCAGAAAGTTTGTGCAGCGTCAGTGCAGCAGCTGTTCAAAAACATAACCTTAAATTGAAGCAGACATAGTAAACACATTTACTCTGCGCACCTTATAGAAATCTGTAGGAAAGCGATACCCAACTGTATTACACATAATAGCTTGCGCGGCCAATTTCACGGTCCTACACTTTTGGGCTAGAAAGCCAACTTCACGGTCCTACTACTTTTTTTTTTTTTTTTTTTAAGTGGCATTTCGAACTCGAAAGTTCATCACCTCATCTACGCAAGCCTTCCACGTATCTCTATTTTGTGCCAACCCCATCCATTGCGCACCCTCCCTCTCGATTTCAGTTAAGTCCGTTTTTACGTTGTCCCCCCACCTGCGCCTAGGTCTACCTAGAGGTCGCGGTGTGCTTGGCTTTCCTTTCATTATACGCGCTGCCGTGCGATCGTCTCCCATTCTTGCCACGTGCCCTGCCCATCTTAGTCTACGCGATTTAATTATTCTGTTTATATTCGGTGACGAGTATAAATTGTATAGCTCGTCATTGTGCAGTTTCCTCCACTCCCCGGTTTCTTCATCTTTCTTTGGCCCGTATATTTTCCGCAGAACCTTATTTTCGAACACCCTAAAACGGTTTTCTTCCGCTTTAGTTAGCGCCCAGGTTTCGCACCCGTAGAAAATTACCGGCATTATTATAGTCCTATATATACTTACTTTTACATTTCTAGACAACAGTTTTGATTTTAGTAATCTATCCACGGCGTAGAAGCAGGCATTACCCGAATGAAGTCTCTAGTTAATCTCGGCTTTAATTTCGTTTCGATCATTTATGGTTGTGCCTAAATATCTGAATTCGCTAACCTTTTCGAAAGTATAATTTCCGACTCTAAGATCACACTCACCTTCGCAAATGCCCAGTTTGTCCATGATCATATATTTCGTTTTCGATTCGCTCACCTCTAGCCCCGTGTCCTCAGCCGCATTTATGAGAATTTCCGCATTTCTCGCTACCGCTGCACCGTTATCCCCCAGTATGTCCAAGTCATCCGCATATCCCAGAATTTGTGTTTTTCCGTTAAGGGTTGCACCTAGCCCGCTAGTCTGCATTTTTCTAACAACATACTCTAGCGTTAAGTTAAAGAGTACCGTAGAAAGACCGTCACCTTGTTTCAAACCGTCGCGTATCATGAATGATTCGGATACGTTACCGCCTACTCGGACCTTTCCCGTGCTTCCNACCAGAGTTCGCACTCTTCGTCAAACCATGGTTTGCTCTTTGGCTTTTTCTTTTTACCTAGCACTTTGTTCGCGGCCTCTCTTACCGTTCTTTCGATAGCCCCCCATAGACTGTTTTGGTCGTCATCTACCTCCGTCGGTGCATATGTGTCCTCGAGAACCTGAAGCCGGTTACTTATTTCTACTTGATACTGAATCTCTACCCCGTTTCGTAGCTTTTCAATGTCGAAGGTTTCTACTTTGTTCGCCCGTTTACTATTTTGCCCGGCTACTAATTTGGCTCTTAATTTGGCCACTACTAGAAAATGATCCGAGTCGCAATCCGCCCCCCGATAGGTTCTTACGTCAAGTACATTTGTGTGGCGCCTCTTATCGATAAGGAAGTGATCGATTTGATTTTGCGTGGCTCCGTCCGGCGATGTCCACGTTGCTTTGTGTATATCCTTGTGCTTAAAGCAAGTAGCTTTTACTATAAGATCTTTTGCCGCCGCGAAATTTATGACTCTAATACTGTTAACGTTGCTGGTTTCGTGCAGACTTTCCTTGCCTATAGTGGGCCTAAACATTTCCTCTTTCCCTATTTTAGCGTTGAAATCCCCCACTACTATTTTGGTGTCGTAAGACGCGAATTGATCGATTAATTGTTCTAAAGCTTCGTAATAAAGATCCTTTACCTCTTCCACTTTGTCCTCCGTAGGACAATGTACGTTAATGACCACGTAATTGTACCACGCTCCTTCGATGATGATATACGAGAGTCTGTCGTTCACGAATTTGAAACTTTTAACAGCGTGTATAATTCTTTTGCTAACCAGAAATCCGGTACCTAAGGAGTGTCCGCTCGCACCCCCGAATATAAAGGTGAAGTTGTCTTTTGCTAAAATCCCGCTATCTTGCCACCGAGTTTCTTGTATTGCTACTAAATCTAATTCGCGCTCGCCAGCTTCTTTTAAGATTTCCTGGTACGCGCCTGCTCTGTATAAACTGCGCACATTCCATGTTCCCACCTTTAAGTCCCTATTGGTTTTGGTTTGGTATTGTTTTTTTTGAGTCATGATAGTAAGTTAAACCCGCGCGTTTTGGATCCTGTTCCGATCGCAGGTGAGTCAACCGTTCTAGAGGTGATAACCCCCATACCTCTCTAGAACTAAGTATGAGAGCTTTCCGACTTTGATGAGGACGGAGCCAGCTCATTGTCGGACACATTACGGAATCATTCTCGTATCCTAACGCCCCCCTGCAAGGCAGCGCGCCTTCGCTGGCTTCGTTACCGCGTAAGACCAGGTGGCGAATCATTCTACACATCCCCTTTCGGGACAGTTGTCATCGCTCCCGCATCCTCCACGACAGCAAGATTTTTGTAATGTGTGCTATAAGAGATAGAATATAGACACAGTGAGGTAGAAAGAGAAAGTGAAAATAGGAAATATTGTTGAGTGTTCGTTGTTGTGGTGGTGCTTGCGTAGTGTTTCTAGATGAATGCGTTCGCCAGTGTGGGCTCATCACACCCACGCCCGGGCCTATCGGCTGTCCGCGGCTGCTTATTCGATTTATTCGCAGTTAACCTCCTTCTCAGGGGCCGTTTCTCGGTCTTGGGCGTAGTCGTCCGCTCTGGACGACTACGCCCAAGACCCGCTTAGGGTACCGGCGTTGCAACAGCACGGTCCTACTACACTGGAGAAAAAAGTAGAAATACTGTTTTGAGCATTCGTGATATATAAACTCGTTTATTGTGAAACGAAACGGCTTTTATACAAATACTTTTGTTGGAAATTATAGTTTAGCTCAGAAAACATACCGATAAGCCAAAAAAACTCACGAACAGTAACGCTAAGCATCTGTATCATGAAAAATCCAAACACCAATATAGAAGTAAATAGTGTCACGGGCGCAGTGCTGGGGTCTATTCGGAGGGTCGCTTAAATGCCAACTTCAGGGGGCAACGCGGTAAAAGCGATCTGCTTTGTCCCCTGAAGCCAGCGACCCTGCATCAATTCGAAAATGTTCGAATTACCGGTGGCTCCACCGATAAATAAGAAAATGTCAAACTAAAACTAAAAAACAGCGATGCCAAAAGTGGCAGAACAGAAAACGGTAAATTTAAATAGTTTCAAATTCGAAAAAAAAATTTCTGTAATTAAATTTTGAATATCGGGCAATTAATTAGGTACTCAAAGAATAAAAATTGCTTTAAAAAAAAAATTGTGTAACTTTAAAAACAGTTATAAACATTTATTGAACTTTTTACGTACTTTTACCCGAATCGCATTATTGAAATCGTACAAAATTTTAATTTTGGCATTACAGGCGGTTGAAAACGGTTGAATAATAAACTATACGAAAAGTATGAATTATTAGGACATTATTG
>JAZHPH010000081.1:230595-298437 GCA_037356405.1 Nasonia oneida
AAGTACGTAAAAAGTTCAATAAATGTTTATAACTGTTATTAATGTTAAAAAATTATTTTTTTACAGTGACTTTTATTCTTTTAGTACCTAATTAATTGCCGGATATTCAAACTTTAATATTTTCGTTTTATGCAACTTGCTGTGCCTGGTGTGGATGGTTTTAGAAGATTTTAGTTTAGTATTATTTTTTCATTTGCATCTCGCTGTGTGCATGGGGTAGGTAGATATAAGTTTATGGGATATATTAATATTTACGTATGATCTTCAAATTTTAGGTAACTAGATTTGTTCCTTAGGGTTCTTGTTTTTTAGTTTTAGTTTGACATTTTCTTATTTATCGGTGCAGCCACCGGTAATTCGAACATTTTCGAATTGATGCTGGGTCGCCCGATGGCTGACTTCAGGAGACAAAGCAGATCACTTTTACCGCGTTGCCCCCTGAAGTTGGCATTTGTGCGACCCTCCGAATAATCGTGACCCTAGCACTGCACGGGCGCCGCGTCTTCGTCTGCTTCTCAAACTCGCCTTCGTGGCGCTACTGTGCCACTTGATATATCTATGATTTTTGTTTGAACCAACCTAGAAAACACTACCATAATCAAATTTTTTAAGATGCAACGTTCCATCTTAATGTTCGTCAACAGGATGGACACTGAATTTGATGTTGTCATTGTGAACACGAATATCCGCAGATTCATGAGTGTCGTTACATGCGAGGTTGCAGGTTAAGGGATGTCGGCGCTAAAGCTTCGCAAATCCGCCACGGGGTATCTTGTATTTCCAAACTTTTAGAAAAACGAATCGTCCGATCGAAATTATTTTTCAGTAGAACGATTCATTAAATTTAACACTACGGCGCTACAGACTCGGTTTTTCATTTGCAAGCTTTATTTTAAAAGATTTATGTAAAATTAGAGTTTTAGGTTGGCGCTGAAATTGCATGAGTACGCGTAAACATCTGTTCATATTTCCAAGATTTTAGAAAAACTCAACGTCCGATCGAAATTTCCCTTGGTAGAACGATTTATTAAACCTAACACTAGAACCTAGCGCTACAGGCTTTGTTTTTCATTACAAGCTTTATTTAAAAAATGATATGTGATAGAAAAACAGTGTTTTTAGTGACGACTAAATTAGGTTAATCTTTTTTATCTTAAATCAAAGACAATATTATGCATACATAAGTAACATACATTCTAATGCAGTGAACTTTGGTGCATAATTAGATTTTACTTACTGTCTGTAAACAAGATTCTCCTCCCTCAGGGTGCTCACCGTCAAGACCGCATACGTTTTCCAAAAATAGATTTTTCAATCGTTTTCTCTGATTTTGGGACATGTCTTCATAATCTATTTTATGCCTCGACATTCTCACAATAACGTACTTAGACAAATTTGTAAACTTCTTCGTTTATTATTCGTCGACTTATATTCGTTGTAAAAAAGCTCGGAAGAACAGACAGCAGGATTTGTTTAGAACACTGTAGGTACATAACCGCGATGCCCATCGTTTATTCATCGTTGCTAAGGAAAAAACAGATGTTGGCTGTTCGTTTATCAACAAATTACCCCTCAACTGCAAGTTCGTAGCGGACGTTTTACAAACGAAACGAGAGCACGGATAAACTCGAATAAAAATCCAAACGCAAGTAAAAATGTGTTCGGGTTAGGAGTGGAAGGATGATGTGTGTGTGCAGTTTGGCTTAGACTTGGAGTATATATATATATATATATATATATATATATATATATATATATATATATATAATTTATTTCAGTATATAATAAGTCTCGATACAGGTTTACAACGTTATATTCGCAGTGTCGCCTTAACCTAGGTTATCTCCCTGCTGCTCGTGACGAGAGCTGCGAACGAAGTGTGGGTCCGTTGGAATTTTCCGCCGAGCTGGGCCCTGCTCTTCCCCCTCTACAGGGTCGTATCTCCCTCCTTGTCCTGCTTGGAGGACTGCGCGGGGGTGGTCGTAGCTTCGTGCTAAGAATCTCGTTGCTTGACCCCCCCCCTCTTGCTCCCTAGTCAACGCCGCCCTCTCTACGACCTCCGGACACCACCGGAGCAACGGCACGCCATCTTCGAACTCGCGCCCTATGGCGACGCCATCAGGTGACCTACATTTGGCACCGGGAGCCTTTGCTCCCTCGTGAGGTCTAAAGCCTCGTCGGACTCCCGAGTATTAGGCGGACCTGCATTGGGCACCAGGAGCTTAGCTCCCTCGTGAGGTCAACAAGCCTCGTGGAGTTGCCGACGAGCTGTTCGGCGCCGCGTCCGCGAGTCGATCGGCTTGCGTCCGTGCTATGTGAGAGGGCGCGCTCCGGGAGAACAGGTTCCTACCTCAGCATTCAATTCGGCGGACCGACTTATCCATGCATACATCCATACTCGCACGCATAGTCCACACATCCTACGCTTACAGAATTTGCGTAGGTCCTATTCGCTGGCGCGCTACACGTAACATACCTCGTGTAGCACGCAAACCCGCACATCGCATATCGCACTTTTGAGCCGCTATGCTCATCGCCGATTTCGGGGAAGCAAGTTTCTGGAAAGACGCTTCGATCCGTTAATCCCGTGTCGTGTATTGCCGCACGTTCGCATCGAGCGATTTTACTAGCTATCGTCCGAGCGGTTCCGACCAAAAACCCCAGCGCTGTCTGCGTCGTTTACGCACCGTGCTTTCCGAGCGGCTTTTCTTTCGGGACGCGCTTTATGACCGGTCCCTTTTCAATTGCGGGCCTCTGGGTTTTTCCCGGCCCGGACCTTCCATACGTCCGGCCATTATCGCGCCTCGCCCCGTCGGACAGCCACGCTTAGCGTCACACGCCTCGATCGTCGTGTAGCGCTTGGCCCTCATAAAAGCCCGTTTTTAACCCGGAAAAAAATGTGTGTCTTAGTATTTTGGATACAAAGTAAGACCACTAGTGTCATAAGCGAAGATGATCTGTGCCCTTCAAAAGAGGAAGGAGAAGCAACGTTTGCAAAGTTTGAAAATAAAAGGTTATGCAGAATCCGGATAGTTAAGAAAAGTGGTAAGTCAATTTTAATACCCAATATGATAATAGATTTTGGTTTGCCTATATTTCGCGTACGCACAATAAGAACTACGGGACATTTTATAAGACGGATTAAGTGTCGTTATGCTTGGATTGGTTCGATTGAGTCAGAGGCCTTTAGTCACTACGATTTTGATATCCTGCATACAAAAGTTTGTGAACTAAAACGCTTTACGAATGTATTTCAGATGACGAAGATTATTTGAATTGCTTAAGAGTTACGAAAACAGGCAAACTTTTAAGAAAAGGTAAAAACACCACAAGCGAAATAGCGTTAACAGAAAATCTGCATTTAAAAAAAATCAGCAACAATCGAAGCGAAAGGCGAAGAGCGCAAAGAGCAAAGAGCAAAGCATTGCTTGATTCTCACCTTACCTACGAAGATCTTGAAGACGATGCTGACGTGGAGGAGCTTTAAGATGAACCCCATGAGAAAATTAGGAGGTTAGAAGAAGAATTGAAAAAGTTGAAATCTACCGTAGAGACCAGCAAGAAGAAATGCAGTCAGAATTTAAAGTGTTCAAATCTGAGAGCGAGGGAGGACCGCCCGCGTGTAATGACTGTTTTTTACAGACTTTTGCCTGCGCGTGAGCATGCCGGAGGAAGAGGAGAGCCATGGAGAGAAGCAAACATTCGATATCACTTCAGGCACATATTCATATTGGGGCTAGTCTCAGCGCATAATTACGCAGTTCCGGGAAACAAAAACATGATGCGCTACTGCCACGAGTCAAAGTTGTTGTTGCTTGTTACCCTATCACGGAACTGTAAGATCACAGCATCCGTGCTATTTGAGCTGTGAGAGCGCAGGCGGGCAACAATATGTGCTCATGCGTCTTTCATACATGGAGTAAGGTAGGCCCGAGGGCTTTTTGCGTTTCTAAATTCAATATCGATCCTGATGCTCTTTTCTTCCTCCTTTCTTATGTATGGGCGGCAAATCTACTTGTTTACCCGTCGCAACAGTATACGCACGGACTCGCTTGCTCGGAGGAAAATCCGTGTACTTACGCAAAATATTGAATTTGACGTATAATGTACCTGGTTGGCCTGACGTCGCGCTGTGTTTTCAATTTATAATGCACGTGGGTCTCTCGCAAGGAAAATGCTTCACGTGCTTTTACACGATGATTTTGTTGACGTACGCATGCGAGTATCTGGAAAAATCGCTACGTACCGAATGCGCGATATTGATGGCACACGCAGCACTCAAACTTCTCGATTTTTCGCCCTCTGCGACTGGCACTATACTTTATTTATTAATTATAGAAAGCTTGTATTGGCCTACAAAGGAGCTTTTTACTCGTTAGTTGTGCGCCTGCCGAGCTTCGTTTGTGTCAGGCATTTGCGCGGTGTGCTTTAAATCTTTAAGACTATAGTTATAAAGTATCGCCTTTTGTACAATTGGCCATACTTTAGGACTAATTATCGTCTGTCTCTCGTTTGATGTGTTTTTCAAGATTTCAGTTTTGAGGTGGATCACGCATGCGAAGGGACATCAGTTACCCAAAAGCTATGTGTTTTTAGTTATGCCTAGATAGTTTTTAAGATAATTGATAAAACAAATTGTCGTGTAGGAGTATGGAGTCCCTCGGTGAATGGTACATGTAGCCGTATTATAGTAGAGAAAAGGGAAAGTGCTCGGAAAAAAGAAGGAATATTAAGAAGGCCGGCCGAAAATCCTTGAATCGCGAATAAACGTAGGCGGGCAAACGTGCGCGCTCTCGCGCGGTCGCATTGTTAGTGCACATGAATGATCAAATAAGCAGATGCAATCAGTCAAGCGATTGGCGAATATATATAGTACACACAATATACTGCAGACGTACACACGTACATTGATGGACGCGCGCATATATTTATTTTCCGGCGCGCGGCACCCTCTTGCGAAAAGCAAAGCGCGGTAGCTGCGCGCGCGTTATTTGCTTACAATAAAATTCTTCTCCCATCGGCGCGCAGCGCTTGAATTCTTCATCCGAGTCGCGAAAATTCGCGCTCTGGCCCCGCAAGTCACGGCGAAATCAACACGTTTGATTCTCATCAGCGTTGCGCGACTGCATGCACACGTACACACACATAATCGACAGCTCTACACGAGAGCGCTCCATGGTAGGTATGCATATATAGAGAGAGACGCCGTGGAGACAGCCCCGCATTAGCAATTCAAAGCGATTGTCGCAACGAAGAGCGAGCTCTCGGTGACCTTACAGAGAGGAAGGGAGAGGAGAAGCTAAGGAGAGAGGAAGGCTGACCGCGAGACAGTTGTGGAGAGAAAGAGATTCATGTATGAGCCGTTATCGCTGACAAAACATGCCAATATACTCGGCGAAACGGTGTCTACCAATCAGCCGGCTATCAGTTGAACGCGAGAGTGAGCTTCGTTTCGACGGGATTGCACCGCTCCAGGCCTCTCTCATTGCGGCAGAAAAATTATTTCTGAGCTCGTTCCTTCGCTCAACTCGACACTCGGGATCGAATTTTTTGAACCTTTTTTTCCTACTCAGTCTCCAGTCAATTCTGATATACATTATACGACCCGAGATTTTTCTTATTCGCAATTGTTTTAATGTTTGCATAAGAGAGCATTTCAGCAGCTAATATTTATGTATGTACTAGATTGAATAATACACGCAGCACTTGCTTGTAACGGACGGAGAGTAGACGAGTCGGAAAGCGAAAAAGAATAGACGCGGGCTTGAACCGCGGACCCCGAGATTAACAAGCGGGAGCTCTAACCACTGAGCTAATGTCTACGATGCAAGCGCATGCTATGTATCGTAGTACGGCTCCGCGGACTCTTATCGCTGACTCGTCTCGCAGCTCGCGTTGCAGACGTGTTCGTCTGTGACATGATGTACAAAAAATAAGGATCCTTATAACACTTAGTACAAAAGAGAGGACGGGGACAAGTGCAATCGCATAAGAGAATTTGACTGACGTACACTGCGCGTGAATTGATCCACGGTATCGTGACCAAATGGATGACCGCCGCGTTCTCATGAGAAGTAGCCTTTAAAAAAAGATGGCGACGATGAGACTGACGGAACGCAGAACGCAAACTATAGAATTCAGTCCCGTAAATTTCAAATATTCAAAATTTGAGCTTTGATAGATTTTACAAGTATTTTCTTTAAAATAATTGCAAAATATTAATTTTTAATTGTTATACGTGTAATATGATATAATTTGAATAAAAATAAAACATTACTTCAATAAATTCATGGATTTTATTTTTAAATTTATTTCAATCCTTTTATAAAACATGAAAAAGATCTAATGATAAAAAGCATTACACAAAGTAAAAAAACATTCAACATATTTCAATAAATATCATGCGGTTTACAATTACAATTAGATGTAATAAAATAAAATAATAATGAAGAAACTTTATGTAGACTGTGCATATCAAAAATATAGTCTGCGTATCGAATACAAAGTTTGGTCATCATAAGGAACTACAGTAACTACTGCTTCGACAACTTTCTAAAGCTATTACAATAAAAATTTACAATACATTACTTATATAAGAGAAAATAACATGAATTGAAACTTGGAAACTTTATAACAAATCTTGGAAATCTTGGCATGAATGATGATGATCAGACTTTGTATTCGATAAGCAAAGTATTCACTTGATCTTTCAAGTTTCCCTCTACTGTAACCAGCATACGTATACCAGCTGGGTATAATGTTCTATGGACTTGGCTGCACGATACCAGTATACGCAAACTGGCCTCACTGTAACTGTATGTGTTTTTTGGAATCTAAAAAGAGTAAAAGAGAATTAATGTGAGAATTGGTATTATAAAATGTAGCTTTCATACTTTAATGATTTATTGTTACCTTCAATCATCATGATGTTAAAAACAGTTGTAAACTTTTCAAAACTGTATGATAATTATGAAGTGATTTCATAGCATGCCAATTTCTCCAAAGAGACTCATAACACACCAGGCCAGTTTGCATCAAGAGATTGGAATACTGGTAATGTCATTGATACTCAATCATGCCAGTCTTCTTGACGAATAAACTTTTTAATAGCTGCTCTATGCTCATGAAAAATAACAGCTAAAGAGGGATCTTGAAAGAGTAGTGTTCCTTTTGCTAAATATTCAGAGTACGCAGTCAGTCCCAGCACCCGTATCAGAGTATTCTTGAGCTGTCCAATGATCCGTTAAAACAAACTCAAATTTTGAATATTTGAAATTTACGGGACTGAATTCTATAGTTCGCGTTCTGCGTTCCGTCAGTCTCATTGTCGCCATCTTTTTTTAAAGGCTACTTCTCATGAGAACGCGGCGGTCATCGATTTGGTCACGATACCGTGGATCAATTCACGCGCAGTGTACACCCATCCCCGCATGACTGCGAGTGGTATATGTACTTTACCGCGGCACCAGTCCCTTCCACCAAAAAAGACTCGCGCCTCCCCCCTTCGCGGAAACGACAACGACGAGAATAGAACAAAAAAATGGAAACGCTAAAGTACTTTTACTTTTTTACTCGTCGCCCGTGTACGCCGGGACACTCTGGTATGCTCGTACACGAAGTCGACGTGGCTGCCGGAGAAACAAGCGCCGTTCGCGAGCGCATAAGAGGAGAGGCCACGATGACTCTCATCCCGAAGATCTAATTTTAATAATATCGGCTCTGACGGCGACATCGACAAGTTCGCGCCAGGGGATAGAACGGTTAAGCCGCCGGACAGTCTGCTCCTCTCTCTCTCTCTCTCTCTCTCTCTCTCTCTCTCTCTCTCTTTGTTGCGTTGGAAGAAGGGCTGCGGAAAGGAGCTGCGCAGGAGAAGGCGAACGAAAGAGAGGGAGAGAAAGAAGCGGCTTCACACCGATCACCGGTTGACGTGACACGGTCGGCGCATTCCTTCATGAGAGAATGCTAATCGCGGCTCCACTTCCTCCTACTCCTCCTTGCTCCTGCATGCGAGTCCTGCTGCCTGCAGCGTGCATGTGAATGTGCATGTATGAGCCTACTCGCACACATTTGTACGCTGTCTTTTTTCACTCCTTTCGCGAGCCGCGTTCGCCTGATATATTAACAGTTGGCCCGCGCTCGAGCTCGCGTCCCTTGTGCCATTCGGCTTCTTCTATCCTCTTTAAAGAGAATAATCGATTCTGCGGGTCCGTGTGCCGTCCCCCAAAGAGCCGACCGATGAGAGTCCGACGTCCGAGAGTTCCTCTTTTTCTTCTTCGAGAGCGACGCTTGTTTCTCTTTCGAGACGCGTACACCACCAGTCGCTCGCGTGAACAAAACGGAGCTGGCGACGCTCTTGCAGAGTTAAGCTGCTGCGTACACGTACTCCCTACCTATACCTACGGCGGGAGAGTCGAAAAACGGATCAACGTCCCTTTCGGGCCTTTTTCGCTGCCGGCTACTTTGCGGACTCGCTTTCTGTCAATTTTCCGACTTGGCTCGGCAGACGCTTGGTTTTTATTGACTTCGCAGGGAAACTGTAAGTATTTTATCAACTTCAGCTCGTGTAGGATTCTGCAAATTAGATTCTACATACTTAAAAATTTTGTGAGAAATTGTCATGGATTGTACAGAGAAAAATTTATGCTAATAAATTATCTTATTTGCGCAATATGCAACGTGAAATGACGGTAATGAAAATACACAACACCGAGAAAGCACAATAGTACGAAATTTAATTAGTGCGCAGCTATGGTTGCTTTTTGTTAACGCAACCGGAAGCAGCAGCGTGTTTGTTGCTTCAATGGGAATATAATTAAATTCCATTATAATGATAAACTGCAGCTTCTCAGTTAATAACGATCGTTCACATTTCAACGCAACTTTGGAGCAAACCGAAAAGTAAAGTTTCGCCCGTGTGTTTTCCAAAATCTAAACTTCATCTTTCAAAGTAATTTCAGCCGCCCAGTGGCGAATTGCTCTTTTTTTCAAAGATACGTCGACCCTCTCTCTCTCTCTCTCTCTCTCTCTCTCTTTCTGTCTTTCTCTCACTCGACTACTTTTTCTTCGCTCAAACTCGGCGCCGTGTCGACCCTAACGATTTACACCGTATAAATCCCGTGGCGAGTCCCTTCCTGGAAGTTGTCCCGATGGCCGCGTATGGGCCGGCGCGAACTCGATTTCGCAGGTCAAAACTTTTCGCAATCTCTCTTACACTTTCCAGCGCCCTTTTGGGCTGGATCGCTGCGTCAAACTACACGTGCTTGTTTTTCTTCAGCGTGTCAGGCTGTACAGGTTTTCACTCGCTTCCGAGTCTATGTTCTGTTATTGTCTGCGGCCACGCCAAGATAAAGTTTCACGAAGTTTGCACGACGGTGCTTATTAAAGTCACTGCAGCAGAGCCGATCGCACCGCCGAATATTTCAATTTCTGGAGCTTGAATTGGAGATTGAGTTTCTCGTGCAACAATCGCATTATGTATAGGTTTATATTTCTTGAAAATGAGTATAAAATATTTATTGCTTGATAATTCAGTAAGAAACATAAAACAAAATTCATTGAAATATTCTAATATAATTATAAATATTATAAGATTCATAAAATCATAAAACTAACAGCAATAAAGACCGTTATCAGCGATAAACAAGATAAAATTTGAATTGAATTACTGTGACAAGCGATCTGAGCCTACTCTTGAAGACACCTATGGTGGTTATCCCTGCTAATAGCAGAAGGAAGTAAATTTCACAAGCGCTTCATACGATTAATCGTGGGGTAAAACTCCACGTTAGGGGCACTTCACGCTCGAGTACGGCAGGACTCTAACCTGAAAAGTATTACAAAAGTCAGCCGAGGTGACATGGTCCTTAAGTATTTTAAATGCATACAAAGAGAGAATTAAAGGGCCAAAAGAGTGAATAGGTGTACCTAGGGATGTACGAGTCAAACTCGAACTTTTGCTTCCTTCCTAAGGAAGTCTAATAATAGTAATTATTAGAGTTTGTGTGAAAACATGTGAGAAGTGTGTTTTGATGCATTTTTAGTCGGAAAATGGTGTTTGTGTGTTTGTTCGTTCGTATACGCCTGTATATCAGCTTCTACTCAGTGGATTTTAACCCACCAAGTCTCATTTTCTTTGTTTTCACTAGTACATAGTGGGAAAAAAGTCCGTTTTTCCATTTTGTGGATGCATTTTTTTTTATATTGATTTTTTAGTTTTGAGTTTTTTCTAATAAAGTTATTGGAAATGTTGATAAAAGTAAATTGCTTAATATGTACCTGAAAAAAAAATAGAATTGCCTATTTTTTCTTACCGCAGAAAATTTAGATTATCGTTCGTCGTTTTGTTATTATAAACCATAAACCGCAATTTTTTGAAACTGTTTTAACTTAAAAACTAAATGTTGAATCTTTCTAAAACAAAACATGATTATTAAAAGTTATTAGGACAATTCTCCACGTTAATTTTGAGTCATTTCATGGGGCAGATCCTGAGAAAAACATCAAAAACTGAAAAGTGTCGTTTTTCTACGTGACGCGATAACTGGAGTTAAAAGGCAACAATCAATTTAAAATTTTGGATTTAGTTAGCATTATATATAGCAACTTAATCCCTTTCTTTCGGTTGTTTATGATACCAGTTAGTTTCAAAGATATTAGACTTCAAAATTTTTGTTCTCACCCTGTATACTTTACATAATGGAAAACTGCATGGCTTATATCTCAGCTTCTATTTACTGGATTTTAATGTATACTCAGGCTAGTTTCAATCTGTTTTTGTTTTACCAATTCGTTAATAACAAGATTTTCAGTTACGCATGTGCGTTTTTTCATGGCGATTTTACGATCACATCATCATATCATATCATTGATAGTGATTTTAGATGCGTTCCGCGAACTATCCTAACCATTATAACTCGGAAACTAAATGTTGAACTTTTCTTTAAAACATCATAATTATCGAATGTTATTATAACTATAGACTACTTTAATTTTAAGTCCTTTCATGGAGCAATTTTTTTTTTAAGTGGCATTTCGAACTCGAAAGTTCATCGCCTCATCTACGCAAGCCTTCCACGTATCTCTATTTTGTGCCAACCCCATCCATTGCGCACCCTCCCTCCCGATTTCAGTTAAGTCCGTTTTTACGTTGTCCCCCCCACCTGCGCCTTGGTCTACCTAGAGGTCGCGGTGTGCTTGGCTTTCCTTTCATTATACGCGCTGCCGTGCGATCGTCTCCCATTCTTGCCACGTGCCCTGCCCATCTTAGTCTACGCGATTTAATTATTCTGTTTATATTCGGTGACGAGTATAAATTGTGTGGCTCGTCATTGTGCAGTTTCCTCCACTCCCCGGTTTCTTCATCTTTCTTTGGCCCGTATATTTTCCGCAGAACCTTATTTTCGAACACCCTAAAACGGTTTTCTTCCGCTTTAGTTAGCGCCCAGGTTTCGCACCCGTACAAAATTACCGGCATTATTATAGTCCTATATATCCTTACTTTTACATTTCTAGACAGCAGTTTTGATTTTAGTAATCTATTCACGGCGTAGAAGCAGGCATTACCCGAATGAAGTCTCTTGTTAATCTCGGCTTTAATTTCGTTTCGATCATTTATGGTTGTGCCTAAATATCTGAATTCGCTAACCTTTTCGAAAGTATAATTTCCGACTCTAAGATCACCCTCACCTTAGCAAATGCCCAGTTTGTCCATGATCATATATTTCGTTTTCGATTCGCTCACCTCTAGCCCCGTGTCCGCAGCCGCATTTATGAGAATTTCCGCATTTCTCGCTACCGCTGCACCGTTATCCCCCAGTATGTCCAAGTCATCCGCATATCCCAGAATTTGTGTTTTTCCGTTAAGGGTTGCACCTAGCCCGCTAGTCTGCATTTTTCTAACAACATACTCTAGCGTTAAGTTAAAGAGTACCGTAGAAAGACCGTCACCTTGTTTCAAACCGTCGCGTATCATGAATAATTCGGATACGTTACCGCCTACTCGGACCTTTCCCGTGCTTCCGTTCAGACATATTTGAATTAATTTCACGAGTTTTTTTGGTACTCCGAGGAGCACAAGGATTTGATACATTTTCCTTCGTTTGATAGAGTCGTACGCTTTTTTAAAGTCTATAAATAGTTGGTGTATTGTTTCGCAATGTTCCCATTTTTTCTCTAACAACTGTCTTATAGTAAACATTCGATCGCTTGTCAACCTGTTACGCCGGAATCCACACTGATACTCTCCTATTATATATTTCGCGAAGGGCGTGAGTCTGGCCTGTATTACGTTTGATAGAACTTTGTAGCAGGTAGCTAAAAGTGAGATTCCCCGGTAGTTATTGCTATCTGTCTTATCTCCCTTTTTGAAAATCGGTATAATGATGGATTCTTTCCAGTTTTCCGGTATCGTTTCATTTTTCCAAATATCACATACTAGTTCAAAAATTCTGAATGAAAGCGCGGTGCCCCCATATTTAAGTAGTTCAGCTGATATAGAATCGTTTCCCGCGGCCTTATTGTTTTTTAGTTTTTTTATCGCGGCTTCTACTTATTTGTAGGTCGGTTCTTCCATATGGAGTTCAGCAGTGTGGATTTCATCTCCCGTTTCCTCGCAGTTTTCATGTACGTTTAGTAACTTATCAAAATATCCTTTCCACAGCTTTAGCAGTTCATTTTCGCTTGTAACGAGATTCCCGCCCTCATCTTTCATTAATTGTGATCTACTCTGGAAACCCTTCCTAATAGCGTTGATTCCTTTGTACATCTCGCGCGGGTTATTTTCCTTACTGTTAGTTTCTATTTTTCTAATCTCGCTCTTTTGGTACTCGCTCCTTTTGTTTCTGTAAATCACACCCACTTGCTTTCTTATTTCGTGGTACTCTTCTACGGTCCTATCGTTTCCATTGTGAACGCTGTCTACTTTAGCCTTTTTGCGCCTTTCAAACCAGAGTTCGCACTCTTCGTCAAACCATGGTTTGCTCTTTGGCTTTTTCTTTTTACCTAGCACTTTGTTCGCGGCCTCTTTTACCGTTCTTTCGATGGCCTCCCATAGACTGTTTGGGTCGTCATCTATCTCCGTCGGTGCATATGTGTCCTCGAGAACCTGAAGCCGGTTACTTATTTCTACTTGATACTGAATCTCTACCCCGTTTCGTAGCTTTTCAATGTCGAAGGTTTCTACTTTGTTCGCCCGTTTACTATTTTGCCCGGCTACTAATTTGGCTCTTAATTTGGCCACTACTAGAAAATGATCCGAGTCGCAATCCGCCCCCCGATAGGTTCTTACGTCAAGTACATTTGTGTGGCGCCTCTTATCGATAAGGAAGTGATCGATTTGATTTTGCGTGGCTCCGTCCGGCGATGTCCACGTTGCTTTGTGTATATCCTTGTGCTTAAAGCAAGTAGCTTTTACTATAAGATCTTTTGCCGCCGCGAAATTTATGACTCTAATACTGTTATCGTTGCTGGTTTCGTGCAGACTTTCCTTGCCTATAGTGGGCCTAAACATTTCCTCTTTCCCTATTTTAGCGTTGAAATCCCCCACTACTATTTTGGTGTCGTAAGACGCGAATTGATCGATTAATTGTTCTAAAGCTTCGTAATAAAGATCCTTTACCTCTTCCACTTTGTCCTCCGTAGGACAATGTACGTTAATGACCACGTAATTGTACCACGCTCCTTCGATGATGATATACGAGAGTCTGTCGTTCACGAATTTGAAACTTTTAACAGCGTGTATAATTCTTTTGCTAACCAGAAATCCGGTACCTAAGGAGTGTCCGCTCGCACCCCCGAATATAAAGGTGAAGTTGTCTTTTGCTAAAATCCCGCTATCTTGCCACCGAGTTTCTTGTATTGCTACTAAATCTAATTCACGCTCGCCAGCTTCTTTTAAGATTTCCTGGTACGTGCCTGCTCTGTATAAACTGCGCACATTCCACGTTCCCACCTTTAAGTCCCTATTGGTTTTGGTTTGGTTTTGTTTTTTTGAGCAATGATAGTAAGTTAAACCCGCGCGTTTTGGATCCTGTTCTGATCACAGGTGAGTCAACCGTTCTAGAGGTGATAACCCCCATACCTCTCTAGAACTAAGTATGAGAGCTTTCCGACTTTGATGAGGACGGAGTCAACTCATCGTCGGACACACTACGGAATCATTCCCGTATCCTAACGCCCCCCTGCAAGGCAGCGCGCCTTCGCTGGCTTCGTTACCGCGTAAGACCAGGTGGCGAATCATTTTACACATCCCCTTTCGGGGCAGTTGTCATCGCTCCCGCATCCTCCACGACAGCAGGATTTTTGTAATGTGTGCTAAAAGAGATAGAATATAGACATAGTCAGGTAGAAAGAGAAAGTGAAAATAGGAAATATTGTTGAGTGTTCATTGTTGTGGTGGTGCTAAAAGGTTTTTATTGCCCGCTAAAATAACTTTTTTGCCCGCCGGTCAAAAAAGAGTCACTTTAGTCCCTATTAATAGGTACGAAAAACGCGAAAATCGTTCGCGTGTTACATAATAGTATATTGTGTACCAAGGGCATAAAGTGGACTTTTTTAGGCCGAGTGTGGATTTCACAGTACGAGTCAAGGCTAGTTTACGAGCCGCAGACGAGTACTGCAAAATCCACGAGTCCAAAAAGCCCACTTAGCCCTTGGTGCACACCATATTTTATGTAACACGCGGACGTATTTTCGCGTTTTTTCGTACGTGTTAAGAGGGACTGATGTGACTATTTTTTGACACGGCAACCGTGCTCTTGTCTTGTTCAAACATTATATAAAATAAATAAATAATGCAAATTTATCAAAATCAACCTTTTATTTTAAATTACAAAAAAAAAAAATTTTGCGGGCAATAAAGACTTTTTAGCGAGCAATAAAGGCCATTATTGCCCGCTGTTTGAATATGCGGGCAATAAAGGTTTTTATTGCCCGCTAAAATAACTTTTTTGCCCGCCGGTCAAAAAAGAGTCACTTTAGTCCCTATTAATAGGTACGAAAAACGCGAAAATCGTTCGCGTGTTACATAATAGTATATTGTGCAACTAGGGGGAGAAACGGGCTATTTCTAACGAGGATGAGATTTAAGCACGAGTTGGAGTCGAGGGCACCGCAGGCGCCCCCCCCCCCCTTGTTACACACTGTACTTTTTTTTATGTGCCTGTAAAGACTCGTTTTCATGCACGCTGAAATAAAACGCCATTTTAACTGAAATTGCACCAGTAATCCGTCATTGTACGAAGACTCGCCAAAATGACCGTAGAGTTCAGTAGTTTTAAAGAATCAGTTCGGTCGTTTTTGCTGGTGTCCCGCGTAAGCGACCAATTTTACGATTCGCGACTCGCCAAAACTACCAGTGGCACACCGCTGTTCTTACTAAACAGTCGTTACAGTGGCAAAACGGTTAAAACTACCGGACTTTACAGCAGAAATTACTGTATTTTTTTTTCAGTGCATATAGAGTGAATGGTAAGTTGCGCATTTTGAGTCGTAAGCAACTCTCTTTTAAAAATTTTCGTAAATTTTCTAAATTTTTCAAAAATTTGACTCATATTGAGCGTTTTTGAGTAGCGGGAGGGAATAGCGATTCCCTTCCACACGCTCGAAATGAACAGCTTGCCATTCACTTTAGATGCATGGAACCGGGTCTTTTTCATGCACGCGTTGTTAAGAAAATCTACTTAAACACCAAGATTGTCGACTTTTTACACATAATTAACAAATACTATGGTTTTTTCCTTGTTTCATAACAGTGATATATTACTTAAAGCTTCGCGTACTTTTTCGAGTATTTTTCGAGTTTGAGTCGAAAAATAACTTGATTTGTTATTTGGACTAAGTTTTCAACCTCTAGATTCAATAAATTTAGAAGCAACATTTTGTTGCTTCTAAATTTATTGAATCTGTTCAATTAATATGTCAACTTAAAATCTCATAATGTATTTTTATATCTTTGGTTTAATTATATGCACTATAATGTGGTAACCAAATACAAAACTCGACGTTTGACTCGCACATCTCTAGGTGTACCTCTCTTGTAAGCCACAAACCTGAGAAATTTATGTTAGACTAACACGAGCTTTATTAATCAGGAACTGTTAATGAGGATACTAAATTTTTGTAGAAATTTAACATACTTATTAACCTGGATGGCTTCAAAGTTACCCTCAAAATTACCTGTTCAATATGAAACTCAAAAGACAAGCTTGAGTCAAGTAAAACCCCAGATCCATCGTTTAGACATCCTAACTACCCGAATACTGTCAATGAAAGTCAAACAGCAATGGGTGATAAATTTTATGAAAGGACATGATGAAACACTTCAAGAAATTAAGGAACAACCCATTGCTGATTTAAAAATGAAGTATAGCTTGAATTAAATTTTTTTTTAATTTAAATTTAAAAAACAATGTCATATGAGCAAACAGGATGCGCTAGTAGTGCTAATTTTATTCGATCACTCTTCGTAGAACAATAGCTATACACTACCCGAATATCTATCAAAGAATCGTTGTATTTGTTGCTCGCATTGGCAATTTGTGAGTTTCACGAAAACGCGAATTGAAGAGCTGCTTGATTTACCCCTTTCATGGAATATGAATTGATGATCGTGTTATAGTATGCTGGTTTCGAAGCCGCACCCACTTCCTATACATAATAAAGTCTGCGCTCTCACGCTTGGTCGAAAATCCGGAGAAATTCGCTCCTCTGGTACATTCGACATCAATTTTTCACACGCTTCATAAAATCATACTAAGCTAACTCTGTAGAGCGTAATCGTCGTATAGTGGCATCGACAAGTCATGCCCTTCCATAGCTCGCGCGTGAATCAATAATGCATATAAATCCACAAAAAAACACTCTACTCGTATATGTACCCACGAAGGTCAAGGTGGCGGTATATCTGAAGCGATGTATAGCGTCCGCTATAACTGATAATTTTTTCCTCCGCTGCACCAAAAGAAATCCATCGTTCGCGAGCTCATAAACCGCGAAATCGAAATTAAAATATACATTTATTCAACGTCGTGATTTCAAAAAAGCGATCCGTGCTTGCTATAGCGCTGGCAGCTGCAGCAGGGATGAACCTTTCCGAGCCGGCGTACAAAAAGTCTCTCGCTCGAGACTGCTCCTATCGGCGATCGGCATGTCCAAAGTAAGAAAACAATACGCATAAAGAAAATCGCACGCTCGAGTATTCGTATCAATCGCTCGGCACTTCTTATCGCGCAGGAATCTAGTTATGTATGCACCGCGAAACAGGTTCGCTGCTGAATATATAATGCCAGCGGCGGGGGTGGAAAAAAAGACGGCGCGCGCTAAAAATTTATCAAAGGCCGCGCTCGAGCTATAAAAAGCGCTCTCGAGGCTTCGTTCCGATCCGTCGCGGCCGAAATCAATATTCTCGCTGGCGCGACGCAAAAAGGACATACACGCACAATCAACCTGCAAGCGCTGGATTTTTCGAGCCTTTTTCCGACGCGGAGCTGACCCCCGAGGGAGACGACGTCGACACTACACTGGGCCATTTTTGCAGACGCCTGCGCCAACTTCTTTTTCGCTTATTTATGTTTGCGCGCGACTCGACCGTTTCTGCTCACTTGTGTATTCGCGTCTGAGCTTTGTAAAGCCGTGCGTGAGAGCGAGCGAGAGAGAGAGAGAGAGAGAGAGAGAGAGAGAGAGCAGCAGTAGGCCGATAACTGATGTATCGCTCTCGACTCATGTACTCTACTCTCGATTCCCTCGCGGTCGAGCCTATAAGGAGCTGGTATGGAGAATTACCTTGGGGGAGAAAGAAATCAAAGTTTCACCCTCGGAAAGTGTGTGCGTTCTATTCCGAGCACGACTGTGCAGTCTTGCACCTCGTGTTCCGTCATCTACGCAGATGTACAGTAATTTGGAATCGGAATGTGTCACGCGTCACTCGAATCCATCAGGTGATCACATGCATGATGCTGTTCATTTTTCCCATGAAAATTTTATCTCTAGCTACTCTCGTACTCACGAGCGCGTTTCAGATCTCTCGTGAAATTAATTTTCCGCGATAGAGCCGGCGAGCGCTGGATCCATAATTAAAAGATAATTAAATTCAATCAAGCCCACAATCAATTTCGCCCGATAAGCCCGTAAAAAGTCAACGCCGAGCACAATCCGCGCGGGCGTTTCATAAGCCGTGGCGCCAAGAGATTTCTCACAAACGCTCTCGGCGCATATCGCAAATTATGAAATCCCTTAATAGACTTTCCCTCGATCCGTGGCGGTGCAGCGCGGCGCGCGCATTAGGGCGTGTAATGAGTCGCACGATTCGCGTGACTCTGTGTGCTCGCGCATAGCCGCTCGTTCTACAAAGAATACGTTCCCGCCGCACGCCGTTGAGCAAAAAGAGCTTATATTTAGTTAACGACTCGTTAGATACACATCGCCGTGTCGTATAACGAGAGGATTACGACTTAAGCGACGCGAATTGGACGGCGATTCCGAAACTGAGCAGTCTCTCAAGGCACTCGGTGGCGCAGGGATTGGCGAAAAATTAATCGCTCCTATTTTCTCGGGCTAGCCTTCGTCTCTCTTGCGAGAGGAAGCTATATTCTGTATACACACACAGCCGGGGGCGAGCGAAGGATCGCATGAATTATGCAATTCCCTATTCCGCCTCTCCCGCTGCGCCTCCCCCTCTCTCTCCACCTTTCGAAATGAAACAATCGGTCTCCGCGCGCTGCGAGAGAAGAAAAATCGTGTTCGCGCGTCGGCCAGGATAACTTACAGGCGAAGGGATACAGAAGAGTGATCGTGCGCAACTGGTGAAAGTCGAGTGCATACCGCCGCCACCGCCGCGGTCCTGTGTATGTGTGTTATACTGTCGTCCGCGTCGTCTTCGTCATTGTCTTCCTCTCTCGCTCCTTCTCTTTCTCACACTGTCACTGTGGAGCAGAGAGACCGAGAGACTTGGCGCACGCGCGCGTCGTGCCTAGCGGGACCGCTACTACTACTCGACAACGACGAGCCAAGACTCCAAGAGCCGCCGCCGAGAATGTGTGCTACATGAGCATTTTGCAAAATGTGCAAGATCGCGATGGCCGCGTGTACGAGAGCTTGCAGGGAGATAGCGGTTGCGCTGGTTTGTGGTGATGCGCGCTGAATTGACATTCGGCGTTGAACGTAAACAGTCCATTTTGGCTCGGGCCCCGCTGAGCTTGCCGCATTTTCTTTATCACGCGAACGTTTCTCTTTTCTCATTTGCCGTGCTGCGCACTTTCCCTCATCATTTCCATGCGTCTTTACGTCGAAAAGTTGATAAATTTCAGGAACGACGAGCCATTGAAAAAAATTGATCGCTCCGATAGTAACGGGAAAGCGCCTTTTACGGGCGCGTCCATGAAAGTATTAATAACTTTGATTATATTTATTAAAAAATGAAAGCTCTGAAATTGCCACTATTAAGCACTTACTTTAGCCTTAGCGCGCGCGCTGTGTGTTATCTCGGCAGTTTTGTAATCTGACTTTCATAAAATAAGTGTAAGCGCCCGAGGTGCTCCGGCGTTGTAGATTTTTCGCAAAGCACCGTGGCTTTCTATCACGAAAAGTATCTATCGGCTTCGAAGACGCTTTGCGTAACCGCTAATTCGATTATAATTACACGAGTGCATACACGACGTCGGCTATAATAACGAGCGAGAGAGATGGAGGGTAAACGGCGATACGTAATTGGCCTTTCTTTCAGCGAGCCTATGCGCATATAGCCTCTAAACAAACATCCGAGGCGAGTGCAATGTGCATACGTACGCAAAGCTCGCGGGCGGTCTATACCAATAAAGAAGCGCTTATTTATCCCCGACAGCTGGCAATTACAAATGCCGAAAAAGCCGGGCAAATTCACAACTTCATTAAAAGCCGCGTGCTGGCGAGCAGTGCCTCATGCGAAAATTCCGGGTGTTGCTGGCCCGTGTAAAGTTCTGCCTATAAACCATTTACACGGACAATTACAAGCCGCGCGCGCCCGCGCTCGTGCAAAAAGCCACGTATCTATAGGTTCGTTCGCACACGCGCAAGTGACTGCATCGTTAATTACGCGAGTTAAATTGAGCGCGGGAGCTGGCTTCCGCGCGAATAAGGAACTTAATCAGCCACTTGAGCGAGACAATGAGCGTGCGAGCTGCCGCGATAATTCATCAACAAAGGAAAATAATGTGTCGCCGCTTTTCGCGAATTCTCGCGCGCGCAGCGCCAAACAATACCGAGAGCACGTATCTCCCGCTGCACCGACGAGGCTGCAGCGCTGCCGCGGTGCGCGTGGTGTAGCCTGGCTGCTGTGCACGCGCTCGAATGCATGCAAGATGCTTCGGGCGAGTTTAATCATTCGATTTCGCCGGCGATTTGCTTGGAATCTTGTTCTCCTTAATTTATCCGTATGCGCGACGAGCGGCGCGTTTTGTCCTTGGAGAGCGATTGTTTAGTTTTATACGACACGGATGATCGCCTTGTTGCGCGCCAGCTTTCGAGTCAATTATTTGCAGTGCGGAAGAGGCATTTTGACAAGTGAAAAGTATCGATTGACAAGCAATTTTATCGACGAATTTTTCGTGTCGACCGGGCAGGACACTTCCATCAACTTTGATCTGTTCATTGCGAATGAGATGCGAAACCTTTGAACCATTACCATGATGAGATGTCCCGCGTCAAAAAGGTCTATTCAATATGTATGCATATAAGTGATACGTGAAGGGAGAAGGTGCGCTGCTGTCAGGGTTACTGGCAGTATCGTTCGAGTGCCAAGTCGAGAAACGCGGAGAAAGTAGCGATAAGGTATCGATGAAAAGTGCCAGACAAGGGCTTAAAGTGGATCGTCCACTTTGCCTAAAAATATTGAAAAATATTTCTGTGCTGAAAAGCTGGCATTGGAAGTTGTCGGATGGGTGCGATATGTCTCTATTTTACGGCTCGGCATGCTATTACTGCGTCAGCGTAGATATAGTAAACAGCTGTGCAGCTATCGGCACGGAAAGCCCGTGTACGAAAGCCAGGGCACTCGACTACTTTCGCTGCGCGCGCGCGATGCATTTTGCATGAATTTTCCAGGCTGCAACAACGACGACGACAGCAACAAGGTGGTGACAAGCGGCTCTTGTACGAGCTGCAGCTCACGTTTCGGCTGGTGAGAATCGAGGAAAAGGCCGACGTATATAGAGCATATAATATATATGATCGGCCGCCTGACGCCTACACATGCACTGCTCCCGTATTGTGGGGTAGCCCTTTGTGTGGGAGTGCTGCATGGAAAACTGTCGCAGCGGTGTATCGCGGGAGGGTCGCGCATTATTGTCCGGGTTTCGAGAGAGCCTGAAAATATGGCTGGAAAATACGATCGAGGTTTCCACGAATTATTGTACGATGCGGGTTCGAAGACTTTTATATAGCTGTTTTCGCTCCCTCGACATAGGAGCAGCGAGTGGGGGAAGAAGCTTTTATTTATTGTTTGCTGAGCCCAGATGATAATTGAACCCTTTCCTGCGACTGCGTTTTATGTAAGCCGTATGCAGGAGAATTATTGCAGCCCGTACGTGAAGCTAAGATCGAAATTGCATTACCGCGGGTTTTTCGAAAAAGTCGTTTATTACTAGAACATAATGGATATCGGTGACTCGATAATAATGTTTCACTGTTTTCGGTGGCAGGGTAATGATGCACGGTCGAAGTTGTGATGATTGATAGAGCAAATCAAAACTATGAAGAACAAATTTTGGAATACGATGATATTCGCTGTTATAGCGATTTCGTTAATCATCAAACGCGAAGAATTGGAGGTGCTGATTATTAAAGCAAGAGACTTCAGGAATTAGTCACTTTACCCACATTGTTATAGAAAGTGTATGTGAGACTCGATTGTAGGTAGCAGTGGCCAGCTCTTGGGTTCATAAATTTTGTGGACTGAAAAAAAAATGAGGAATTGATGAATTGCGGTCAGAGATCATTTCACGGGTCGCTCGAGCTTTAAATCATGCGGGTATGATTCCCCCCCCCCCCCCTCTCTTTTTCGCTCTTTTGCTGGCAGAGTAAGAAATATCCCCCCATCCGCGGTGTAATTCCACCTCCGCACTTCGAAAAGCAACGATCCCAGTGTTCCCCTGAATATTAAAAGCTGATCGATGGTGAATATATACAATGTACCTTAAAATGTATTTAAATTCCCGCACGGTCATACGTGCCAATATGATTTATCGTGCTTTTTAACGCGGCAATTTTTCAGCCTCGTACAAGAGATGTATATATAGGAGGCAGACCAAAGAAAGAATGAGTCGGAGCGAGAGGGCAAATTGTAATAAACGAGGCTGGATTCCTCTTAACGCGCCAGTTTGCAAACTTAATTTTTTATACCTCTGACTCTCTCTCTCTCTTTTTCTCCCTCTCTCTCCCTCTCGTTTCAGCGCGAGCCTTTTATAATTAAACTATGAATCCTCCTTTCGGCGCAGCTCTTTAACGCGCTCACTCCGCCGACTCTCTCATATCTCTCAGCAGGACTGTTATGTTGCGGACGTACCGCAGACTTATGAATTGTGCGGAAAATGGGCCATTGGCCAGTTTCGGTCAAGTCAATGTCGCATTCCCTTTGTGGGATGTGGCGTGCGCGGTATCTGGCTGCTGCTGCTGCCGCTATTCCTGTAGTTTAAGTTCATAAACGACATTTGCGAGTTCCCTGGTAGAAGAATTAGCTTAGGCGTTGGCTTGCTTAGTAAGAATAACCTTATTTCTTTCGTTAAAAGTAACCCAATTTTTAACTAATTTTAAGCTTATAATGAGTTAATATGCGCGTCGAATGCGATCGTAACCTATATAAAGTGCAGCGAAAGAGACAATAAATAAGAACTCCATAAATATTTATGGAAATAAGTCCAGTTTTGCTACTCGGGGGCTTTTTGCGGTCGCAGAACACGAATATTGTGACGGCAACGCTCCCCGAGGTACCTGGTGCCCAGGGTGGACAGTATCACGTCGTCTCGTGGAGTTTTGTGGGAATTTGAAATATAATTAGTCGAAACTCGTCACTCGGGGGTCTTCAAGGTCGCTGAACACGAATATAGCGACAACAACACTCCCCGAGGTATCTGGTGCCCAGGGTGGGCAGTATCGACGTCGTCTCCAAGAGTTTCACGGAAAATTAACGACTTTTTTGTCGAGACTCATTGATTAGGGGTTTTCGAGGTCACTGAACATGAATATAGCGACGGCGACGCTCCCTGAGGTACCTGGTGCCCAGGGTGGACAGTATCACGTCGTCTCCTTGAGTTTTGAGAGATATTGAAACATAATCAGCCAAAACTTGTTACTTGGGAGTTGGGATCGCAGAACACGAATATCGTGACATCAACGCTCCTTCAGGTACCTAGTGTCCAGGGTGGATAGTAGTATCAACGTCATCTTCTGGAGTTTTGTGGGAATTTAATAGTAATTAAGTGAAATACGTTACTCAGGGATTTATGGGGCCACTGAGCATGGGTATGGTGTTATACTTAAGATAATCCCAGGAGACGACGTTGATACTGCCAACCCTGGGCACCGGGTACCTCGGGGAGCGTTGCCGTCGCTATATTCGTGTTTATCAACCTCGAAAACCCCCGAGTAACAAGTTTCGACTAATTATGTTTCAAATTCTAACAAAACTCCAGGAGACGACATTAATACTGTCTACCCTGGGCAGCAGGTACTTCTGAGAGTATTGCCGTCACGATATTTGTGTTCAGCGACCCCAAACACCCCCTAGTAACAAAACTGTACTTTCTCTCATCAATATTTACCACGTTTTTTTGTTTTGCTGCATTATTATTTACATTTGAGGTTACGTATTTCTTCTTTAAAAACAATATGGGCAAAAATAACTTGGCTTAGATAAGCTAATTCGACACATAAGCTTATTTTTGGGTTAATATTGGTTCTACCAGGGTTCTCGCGTGCAATATTCTATTTCAACGTAATCCGTTGTGACTTTTTTATTCGCAATCATCTTTTCGGGGATTAACTGAAAAAGGGTTTCAATATACGATACGTACACATGTATTTATATTTATTTTTTTCGAGTATTCTATATCGTAATTTTCACTACCAACGTTAAAATAAAGATTAATCTCGTTACTGTTGTAAATAATACAATTTGATTACGACAAAATGTATTCCGAATGATTTTAAATTTAATAGGTACCTGCTTTAGATGAACAGAATAAGTTACATACTATACCTATAACATATTAAATATTCGTACTTTGTAATAACATAATTCCTAAAAGTTGTTCGCGGTTCGGAAAAAAAGTACTGAAATTTTTAGCCTTTTCGTTATTCTTGCAGTCATAGAAAAATATGCGGTGATAGGTAAAATCGAATTGTTTCAGCAGACGAACAAAGGCATGACAAAAACGTATTGGAAATCTATGTCAATAAAACTGTACCTGTACGTGTTACACGACAAAAATGTTTCACTCTGCGAAAAGTCAACTAAAATGTTGGGAAATTTTTGGTAGACAGCAGTGTAGCCATTTGCCCAAGCGTTTGTTCTAATTTTCTGAAAAGATATATTTATGGGTGTAATTTGAATTATAAAATCTGTAAGTATAGGTTGTAATAAAAATATTTCTGAAAATAGCGGTTATCGTCACTCTTATCAGAAGTTAATTCTTTGCTCACTTGTGATACGACTCCTGACTTTATCGTGATGTATTAATTATAGTCGTGGTTATATAATTTTATTTTGCAAATTTGAAACAAGCTTATTCATATAGCATTATTTCATTTTTTCCAATAAAAATATTATTTCTCACCATTATTCACATATGAGCATGTCTTAAAAATTATGACAAATTAAAAAAAAAGAAAACGTTCCAAGATCTCGACATGAAAATTATTAGTATTTTCATCTAGTTACTAATAGGCTAAAAAATCAAATGCAAGACCGTTGGAGACTCTTAGTAATCTGATCATTCAGCTCGTTAATACAGTAATAATTCGATGCTGAGTTCGTCGCGCGCCACGAAACAAACGTACGTTAATCAAATGGAAGAAGCGAGCACCGAGGAGCAGCGCAAAAAAAAAATAACGAAGATAAACGCGAGCTCAGCGAGCCGAGCAAGCGAACAGAGAGATGTGAAAGAGCCGACAAAAAGTTGACGGCGCGCTCTGGATGAAAATAAAAAAGCCCGAGAGCCTAAAGGGTGTAGAGGCTGCTGCGGGACGATTTGAATCGATGCGAAATGAAATGGAAGCAGTTAGGTGGCGAACTGTATGCGTGTCCGCCTATCCGTGTAACTACATATAGCCGTATATGCGAATGCTCAAACGTTTCACGCTGGCGTCGGGTCTTATTCTTTAGCTGAACGACGCAACGCGAGTTGAGGCGGTCGCGGTCGTCCCGACTTACGGTTAAATTCAAAATTAAAATGACGGCCGCAAAAGCCAGTATGGATAGATGTGCATCGATGAGCAGCGCCCGCGCAGGTATATAAAGGAGCCCCTTCTACCGCTACCTCTGCCTCTGCTCTTTCTTCGAGGCGCCCCTCTCTTCGCGATTAATGAGATGTAAACGATTTAACGCTGAATTAGACACGACAATGGGGCCACTTGGCGAAGACTCCTCTGCTCTGTGTGGCGCACGTGACGCGAAACGCTCGCTCTGTGAACGCAAAATTTGCGCGCTAAAGGAGCGGAGAGGAAGAGCCAGCGAACGAGTGTGTGTGTGTGAGAGAGAGAGAGAGAGAGAGAGAGAGAGAGAGAGAGACAAAGGCAATGCATTGTTATGGTGAGCACCGAATGGAGGAGAGTCAGTCGAGAGAGCAGAGAAAGCGGAGATGGTAAACAAAGAAATGGGGAGTAAGAGTGCGAAGAAGAGGATGGACGGTGAGAAAGAGGGTGAGAGAGAGAGAGAGACGTGGCAAGTAAGTGACTCGAGTGGAAAATAAAAGTGTGATAAAACGAGGCAAATAAGTAGAGCTGCAGCGCAACAATGTATGCGCGGGAGGTGTTTTCTTTTCATTCGCTTATCCACGCTGTTGAAACGCGATATTTTTTTTTAAAATTGCAATCCTCGGAGAGTCGAGGAACGAATATTTTTTGCGCATCGAAAATCGCGGACATGTAATAAAAGCGAGCCGGGTGCAGTCAAGCTTAGAAATAGGCAGTTAAGTAAGAAAGAAGGGAAGAGCTTAAAAAGGACGAGCAGAGAGACATGCCCATAAAGTGGAAGCTAAACAGTTTTGAAGTTTGGCTTTCCCTTTTACAGCTCCGCCGGAATACTTGGCTCGTTTCTCTCTTGATGTCTCAATGCTAAATGTGTCCTCATAAAGCCTTGTTCCACGCGCGGTGCAGCTCGTTGTGCAAAGTTTTCTTGCCCGAAATTGCGGATTCTCTGGACGATTCGTACAAAAAATATCCCCGCTAATAACCCGTCCAGTTCGCGGGGCGATTAAATTGATTCCAGCGGCGAGCCGATTTCCAAAGTCTCCGTGCGCGCAAAAACCGGCTTCGCGGCCGCGAGCAGGCACGAAATTTTCAAAACGATCCATTGTCTCATCGCGATCGCGGCTTGCAATTTAATGCCAGTCAGTCGATTAATTTAAAAGCGTCGCCGTCGTCATAATATCTCCTCTGCGGCGGGCGTCTCTTTTTTCTCTCTTTCTCTCTCACTCGATCCTCCTGTATGGCACCCCCGACCTGTTCATCATTCGAACGAACTCCGATAATGAACTCGTGTTCGAGCGCGTGTCACGTTTTCCAAGTCGCGAATAGAAGCGCGTCGCTCGCTCGCGCGCGCCATTGTAATTCAAAGGTAATTACCGACAATGCCGAGAGAGAGAGAGAGAGAGAGAGAGAGAGAGAGAGAGAGAGAGAGAGTGAGACGTTTGCAGGCTTATAGACTCGGTATGTAAATTGCGATCTCCGGGTGCAATGGTTCGGGCGAATCTATCCTGTACGCGGCGGCGCGCAACTTTCTCACAAGAGTTTGTTAATTATAAGGTTTTTCGATGAACTCGCCAAGATAGGCCTGAATTCGTTATTGGATAGATCGGAAAGAATGCCGGCAGCCGCTCATGTAATGTCATGATGTAATTATCTCAAGTAGTCGTAAATATATCCTGGCTATCATAAGGCAACTTCTGTGTGCTAATAATTCTCACTCGTATTATACGTGCGCGTAAAATTGTTTCTTATGCGGCCAATTATAAGTTTGCAAAAGTTCGAGATTAAGCGGGGGAAGAGGGAGTAGAGAGAAGTAGGTTATGCGCCGCTGAGGGAGAGGGAAAACTAAACTTGACAATTCAACAATGTTTACTCCGTTAAATATTTCAGTTTCATTTTTATTATGCGAATTTTCATTACACAGTAATTAATAATATTTTGCGAGAAAAATGCAAAGTAACTTTTCCATTAGTGCAGTTGATACAGTCTACGCACTCTGCGTCATGATTAAAGCGACATGGCTAAAATAAAGTCGGGTATTATTATTTTTGAGCGACAGTATCATAGTGATGATAAAATGAACCTGTTTTCAGCGAGTTATTAGAATCGCGCAGCGCTAGGCTGCTAATTAAATAACGAAGCAACTTATCGAATAAAGCAGCCACATCCGTTTATCTTGGAAGTTTGTTCAACAATCGAGGGCGATAAAAGTCAGCGCTGCTACAGAGTCGCGCTCGCGAGTCCGTGTCGCCGTCGCTATCGAGGTCGTCGAACCACAAAAGAAGCGAAAAGTTAGGGCAGTCCCCGGTGGAAAAAAGCGAGCACGTCGGGAATGTAGTGACAGCGCGAATTGAAAATTGGTTGAAACCGACTTTCGGCTCGCACACGCGCATCCCGCTCCGAACAACGACATCAGTCCGCTGAAGATAGCCTCGACTTCGCTCTTCTCCGCAGACCGGTGTGCGCTCATATGTGCACACACGCACTCTCTCTCCCATACGCTCTTTCTCTCCGCTTCGGCTTTTCATTCTTCTTTCTTTATTTGTTTCTTGTTCTCTTGGTCTTCACACGGCTCGCAAACGATACATAGCTGCTTGTCGTTGTTAGCCTCTCGACGAGCGGCCTGCAGCACGAGGAACGCACGAGAGGCGGGGAGAGAGGGAGGGAGGGAGAGCAAGCTGCAAGAGGAGCAAGACGCAGAAGCAAATATGGCGAGGAAAAATAGGCAGGGAGTAATAAAAGGGAGAAGAAAGCCTGAAAGACGAAGGGGAAAAAGAGAAATAACCGTTGCCAATTTATTGCCGAGCGGCACTGCACTTCCTCCGCGCGCGAGAAGTTTCAATGATTTAACATTCCGCTTAACTCGGACTTCGGGCAGCGTTGCTTGTCATGGTTTTTTTCTTTCAAATTTCGTTACCCGACGACTTGTATGCACTGCTCAGAGACAATAAATTTAATCGGCCCACCGATAACGCTTCTTTTTAATTTATCGTACACGCGGCCGCTCGAAAGATTCGTAATTTAAATAAATTTGCAACTTGTAATTATCCGATATAGTGCTCGGCTAAAAATACACTGCGTACTCCAACCCAAACCGCGTCGTCGACGACTATTTCTATACGCGTCATATCGATTGGCCGCGAAATTTAATATTCGCTTCCTCTCCAATTATCCCAAAAAATACTGGAGCACTAATTACAGCGCCAAAAAGTTGGCCAATTAAGTAACGAGAGGCGAAAATTTCGGCTCTTTAAGCAATTACACGCGCTGAAACCGCGAATTCGGCCACAAAGGCGGGCACTCTCGGGTTGCAGTGCCGGCGTCGGCGTATCCTGCATAAATTCAGCGCAAAACCGAGCCAGGAAATTCGCGCGGCGAAATTAAACGGATATTTAATAGCGAAGTCCAGAGAAAGAAGTGAGTGGGCTGCAGCAGCAGCCGCCGCCGCCGCAGCCGTGAGGAGAGAACCGAACGAAACGAGGGGAGAGGTGAGGCGAGGGCGCAAAGGGCCGAAGGTAATTTACGAGGTATCGAAGACCTTGTACACTCCCACCCGCCAACGAGGCAGTCTCGCCCCGTGGAATCCATTCCTCTTATTCGCTTTGCGCTTCTCAGAGCTCGTTCTTCCGACGTTATATTCCTGCGCTCCTCTCTCTTTCTCTCTTTCTCTTTCCACGTGTATGTGTGTGTACATCTCTCTGCGCCGCTGTTCTTCGCTCCTCGTCCAGTGGCCTATGCCTCTTCCGAGGATCGTTGCGCGGCTCTCGAGGATGCTCATATGTGCTACAGTGCAGAGAGGCCGAAAAACTGTTGGCAATACTTGTTGCAAACTTGTTTTCGAATGGACGACAGCTGCGATGGATCGCATGGAATTTCAATATGATGTCCTGAGTCTTGACTTTGATTCGATTGCTTAAATCATCCATTCTCAGCTCATCGATAACATAATCATTTTAATGATAAATTGATTAACGGGAGTATAATGTGATGAAATTGAATAATTATTGTCGTTTATTCAACACATTCATACGCATAGGTACATTACGATGAGAGCAATGCATTAAAAGCTTCGACTAAAACTCGTAAAAATTTTGCAGGATTAAAACTTTTGCTTGTGCGACACACGACGGTTATAGAAAAAGTATAAATCCGATCAGTCTTTGCGAAAAGTACTTTGCAAGAGAACAAAGTTAGTTTGCCATCGTGGTAGTATTCAAAACGTTTAGGGATTTAGAACTCTTCTTTTTGTTAAAATAAAAATATTCACTGATTTCAACTTATTATAAGCGATTTTATGAATGTAGCAATTTCGTGCTACAATTCAATGACTAATTGAAATGATAGCACAGGCCTTTTTAAAAAATCTTCCATATCTAACAGTTTTTTAACAATAGTTCTGCAAGTTTTGTTTCTAATTATTTTATATATTTATAAGACATATAAAATTAAATGCTATCTTGTTTTTGTTATAGGTAAGTGAATTAAACCTCATTGTTTGGATTTCTGGATTCTCTGTGTAAGTCATGCATGCTCATCACAAATTGCTGTGTAAATTATATTACTACGCCCCTATAAGTATTTAAAATGAATATATTTAGCACTGTCACTTGTCTTACTTATTGTGTACCGACTTTTGCTAAACTATCAATCCGAAAAACTACTCGACTAGCAAATGGTAAAGCTCATTTTCCAAGTTCATAATTTCAATGGTAAATATATCCTTAAAATATGTATACCTGATTTATATAGTACATAAGGCAAAACAAGCTTTCGAGTACGCCGGATCCGAGAGTCATTTCTGGATATCACGCAACGTACTATATATGTATATAAGTATAGGAATCGAGAAACTCAAATGCGGCGTACTCGCACGTAACCTGAAGATGTTTACCCGAATGAGCTTAGTCTTTCTTTCATAAAAGGGAGACTTTGGATAGTGAAGCCGCTAAGAGCTGGAAGGGCAGTACTTCTCTATACACTCTCTTACCTCCTCTCTCGCCAACACACTCGCATCGTACTTAACTAGAGTCAATCGCGTCGAGAGATAGACAGTGCAGACACGTACAAGAAGCCTTCAGTTCTCTGTCTCCCTCTCTTGCTCTTGCTCTCTTGCGCTACTCTCGAGGTGAGCGCCGAGCGCTGCACTGGCCCGCGTATTTAAGTCCACGCAGAGGCTGTGCCGTCGATCAAGTACCGTTTACTCGAGACGCCGAGTGCACTACACTATGCAGTCAGTCGACACTCGACGCGAGGACGCCGCACTCGTTTCTCCATCTCCGTCTTTATCTCTTTTTCTTTCGCCTTCTCGACTCTAACTCCTCTGTCCCGCGGCGAATAAACACGATTTATTACCCCCCGAACCCCGCGGATCTTTTAACGCTCGATCGATCATTTCATTAATCTGTGGCGTGTTTGTGCACTTGTGAATTTGCGATTCTTTATGCGGCAGCACCCTTCGTTTATTTTCATTTTTTCTATATGCAGGCTCATGCGAGACTCGAATAATTCTTCGTTTATTTTACCTTTATATTTGCGCTTCTGGCTTGATATAGGTTTTGCACACTGACGAATTTCATGGAAAATTCAGCCAAGCGTCATAGAGGAAGTGGTTTTCATGGGGTTATGTGCTTATCGAACCGATATGTTAGGGAGTTTTTCTAATAGATAGAACAATTTTTTTAACAGGTATTATTGGTGACATGTCGATGCATGCATAGTCATGAGAGCAAAAGCAATAAAAATAAAAGTTTGAAGATATAATTTTGCTTATGAATATTTCCATGAAAATCCTAGAAATGAACTTCTGTTTAACAGATTTGAATGTCACGAAGCTTTTTATTTTTTTTTCCGTGTCTTATCGAATAGGGCTCTTTATACACTTTTTAAGTAAATAATTGGCTACACAGTAAAGTCTTGTATTAAGTTCCTTTATTCCACACTCGACCGAAATGGCCACTTTTTGTGCTTGAAATGCAGGGCAAAAGTAGCATATTGCTATAGCATATTTCAGAACGGAATTTGCCGGAAAAATAAGAAATTTTGCGAGAAAAAAATAAAAAAAAATTTTTTAATTTAGAAAATTTTTGACAGTTTTGATCCCGTTTCAGGCTCAAATAGAGGTTTTTCGGTCTAAAGTAGAATAAAATACTATATACAACACGGGACGAAAGTAGATTTCCCTCGGCTAATTACTGCACCCGTGAGAATATTTTTCCTGCGAGTGCGTTTACTGCCCGAGCGGAGCGAGTTCGCTTTGCTCGGGCAGTAAACGTGCCCTCTAGAAAATATTCTCGTTCGGTTGGTAAACTTACCCGCGGGAAAAATCTTCTACTTTCGCCTCTTGTTGCATAATGTACTATTTTATTTTTCTCTAAAATCTATTGACTAATCTTATTCATCATTCTTAAGCTTCACAATTTTCGATGATCTTTTAAGATAAGAATGGATAATAAAAGTAAAAAACAACGTGCACTGTTTGTAGTACATTGTGCATTATACGCACTATTTTTTCTTATAAGTGCACGGAAGAAAGTGAGCCTGGGAGGACACCGGTACTCGTTTGCAGAATCAGGAAAGCTGAATTATGCCGATACAGCGCATACGCGTGCCATTAGGGCACACAATCGTGCCGAATAAGGGCGGTCTGAGCGAAGCCTATGCAGCACAGACCCGGTACTGTTTTGGCACCAGTTCTTGTGCTGCGCGCTGCCTCGGCCGCAGCGCGCTCTCTCCGAAGCATGCACGCGCATAGTGTCACAGAGGCATTTTTCCATTCGGTTCACTGAGAGAAAAGAAACACTGCAGCAAACATATATGTTAACTGTTAACATAGACATGTTCGATTTGAGCCAATAATACGTATGTTAATAGTTAACGTAGCTATGTTATATGTCAAATAGCTGTATGTTAATAGTTAACATATGGCTTCCCTTTACGATTTTTTATACACTTTATGAAGTAATCAAATAAAAATTATTAGAAAACACACTTGTATAAATTGTATTAATGCTGAGTAACTTTACAGTGATATAATGTCAAAATTCAAAATTTTGCCATTCATCGGCTTTTTGGGTCTAAATAAAAAATCTGATAGTTTTAGAGATAAAATAATAAGTGTGATTCCAACTGATTCAGCAAACTCTGGCATTTCCAAAATGGTATATGTCAACTAGTTTATCACTATTAGTTCAAAAGTTATTGGAAAAATTCAGTAGTGTGTTAAACATCATATCGTAATCATTCATTGTTCAGATTTGAATTTTTCCAATAACTTTTGAACTAATAGTGATAAACTAGTTGACATATACCATTTTGGAAATGCCAGAGGCTGCTGAATCAGTTGGAATCAAGGGGCGCGATAGCGCCACTTTGGCAAGAAAAAGTACGAAGTACGATTTGTCGATGGCGCGACCCTATATACTTTGAAATTAGGTGTTCCTAACCTTAAAAAAAATCTCGATTGCATTTAAATCATTATTATTGCGAGTATGCGCAATTTGTTGGTATCTACTTAAATATATTATCCTAATTTTTCGTGTATAAAAGTTTCATTCAAGAATATTAAGTTATTAACTTAATATTTCAAGTTGAAAATTTGCTCGGTATATTTCATTTCGTTTAGAGTTTCCATCCTCTTCCGATATTTTTCATCTCCTCCGGTCACGTGACTTCCGGTGAGTATAGTATATTTGGTATTATACACCAGTGGTTACAGTAGTTAATCTACTTTACCGACATTTGTCTGCTATTCGGCGACACACGATTATAATATGCATATAATGCTATACGTATATATGCATATATTGCTATACGATTATATGCGCGATGCGATCAATGTCTGAACCAATAGTAGCTTGTTGTCTATCGAATAGATCAAGATTTAATGAAGTGCAATAGCAAGAAGAATATGCTTTGTAAAAGATGTGAAATCTCTCTCAAAAAAAAACTTTTTTCAAAAGTGAAAATCTTGGCAAGAAAAAGGTTAATAAACGTAGTGAAATCTCTAAATATAAAAATGTCAAGTAAATGTTTTTTTGCTATACGCGTTAAGATATAAAATTAAAGTTAAAATTATGTTTTCCCAAAAAATGATATTTTAATGCGTATAGCAAAAATCATTTACTTGACATTTTTATATTTAGAGATTTCACTACGTTTATTAACCTTTTTCTTGCCAAGATTTTCACTTTTGAAAAAAGTTTTTTTTTGAGAGAGTCACACTTATTATTTTATCTCTAGAACTATCAGATCTGGTATTTGGATCCAAAAAGCCGAAGAAAGACAAAATTTTGAATTTTGACATTATATGATTCCAAAGGCACTTTGCATGCTTCCTTAGGTATATTCAATTGCTTTCGTTCTTATATTATTAATGATTTATTGATTATTTATGATTAATAAACCCTCAAGAATATTTTTTGTATGAAAGAGGATGACGGATTTTGAGGTTAGGCGGTACGAGAGAAACGCCATCTGCACGCAACACTACGCACAATAGCCATGAAATTCATATGTTAACTATTAATACAGATATTTCCTGCAATATTTTGTATGTATACTATAGAAATCTATAGTATATATACAAACTGTTTTTGTTTCGTATAGAATATTTGGAAGATGTACACGAATATATTAGCAATCATTGTTCCTAACGTGTGTACATGTTTACGGCAATGATATCTTTTTCTCAGTGTTCGGCGTGTAGCATCAGTGTTCTAGTTGTGGCTTATTATATATTTGTTATAATATTGTTCAAAGGTGTATCAGTGATACACCTTTAAATAAAATTATAACTAATATAACAAGCCACAATTCCAAATAGTTACCAGAAAATAGCCTTTATTACGCCCCGGGTAATTGATTACCTGGCCAAGCGAGCATTATTTTTTCGGCATTACTGAATAGCTCAGCCAGAGATCTTAAATTTAAAAAAAAAAAATTTGCCGAAAATGACCGTCCCTATTGAAAGATACGAGGGTTTTGAAATAGGGTAAAAATCTGCAAAAATGCCTCTGAAACGAGATTTTTCGGTTTTTCGTCGGATTTTCGCATATTAGACGATTTTTACCCTATTTTTAATTGCTTGTAGTCGTCGTACCCTATTTCAAATAGTCTAGAATGAGAAAATCCGACAAAAAACCGAAAATTCTTGTTTTGCTACGCGCGCGCATGCTTCGGAGAGAGCGCGCTGTGGCCGAGGCAGCGCGCAGCACAAGAACTGGTGCCAAAACAGCACCGGGTCTGTGCTGCATCGGCTTCGCTCAGACCGCTCTCATTCGGCACGATTGTGTGCCCTAATGTCATGCATATGCGCTGTATCGGCATAATTCAGCTTTCCTGATTCTGCACACGAGCGCCGGTATCCCTCCAGGCTCACTTTTTTTCCGTGTGCTGGTTTGAATAAGGTTGAATGTGAGAAAGCAAGTGTGCGGGTAGGGGGGAGTAGGTCGGCATCCTCTCTTAAAAAAGAGAAGACCGGATGTTCTAAAGTCGTTAATAAAGTGATTGCATTGGTTACAAAAAGAATATCCGGTCTTAATGTAGTTGTTATTTTCAATTTCTAACCCCTAGAAAATAGAATGCGCAAAGAGTAACTTATTGTTTTACAAAAGTTATAATTATGATACGTAATTCAAACTTTACAAATGATCAAAATATTATAATATTAACATTTAGTTTGCATCATATAAAATCTAGAAAAATGCGATTTTACAATTCAAGATTTTTTGTGATCTTTGAAAACGATGCAAAGATTGTTGCAGTTTGATATAATAATTGAATTTATTGTATTAATCATATTAAAAAAAGCATATATATTTTTTCAAAAATCGAAAATTGGCCATAAAATGACCATGAAATGGTCAGAATCATAAATAAAAATTTTTCCGAACGTATGATTTTAACTCCAAACAACTCTAAATACGTTTCTATGAAGTTTTAGCGAAACTGAAAATTTTACTATTACAAAGCTTTCTCTAGGAGGAAGCATGAAGAATACTAAACTTCATGAATCAAAAAAAAAAAGAATTATAGTGTATCAAAAAATAAATTAAAATATAACGTCATTGCTAACAGTGACAGAAATGAGGAGGAAAAAACAATAGTTTCAAAAAACTTGTCAATAAAAGTAAATGTTTGGAAACTCAGGCAAACAGATACGTAACTCTGAAAGAAATATGTAACAATACTAAACTAGGCTATCGTTAACTGACGGCAGATCAAGAATCTCAATTGAATCCTATAAGTGTACCACAGCTATTCAAACTAAACGTCAAAAATTGTTTCAATGATAAGTGCCTGTAAGAGCAACTTTATCGCCTGAAATGTCTAAAAAGTTAAAAGAAATAATACAGAGAAATCATTGGAATAGAACTGATAGTGATTGTAATATTCAAGAGATAATTCGTAATAATCGTACTAACAGTAAATTAAGTTAATTGGAATCTGACATGTTTACAGATAATTGAACAATTGAAAATACCTTGCTCATAGCAAATTTTGGTAATAAACTTCAAACTATCAAGGATATATACAAGTCCTGTTCAAGCAGAATATTCACAAAATGAACTTTGGTTTATTACAATTAATTTTTTTTTTTACATATATGAAACATATCGGCAATTTTTTATTGTAATTTCAATTACAGATGATCTGAAATCTACAACTCCTTATATAACCATACGCAAAGTTCAGAGTTATCTCAAAAACGACCTATTTTCAAAAAAAGTCTGATTTCAGTAACAAAAGTTCAAAAATATGTAATGCTCTCGCAGCTTTTAATGAACATGGCCAACTGGGTAGGTTTGATATTGATGAGCTCACTGTGTTGAGTCAATGGAGACATGACTTTCGACCAGATTATAAAAAATTACATATAGTAAAAGTAAAATATCCTAATGTGCCAGCAATGACATTAACAGCTACAGCCACCCCTCGATTTAGGAGTGATAACTTTCATCAGTTGGGCACGTAATTTCCTAAATAGTTTGTCACGTATACATAAAATTTACAACTTTTAATTTACTATCATAAAATAATTGAAAATACTTGTATTTTTTTAGGTTCATGTCAAGTTTTAACAGACCTTATTTCTAATACAATGTTATAAGCAAGAAAAGGAAAAATCCTTCTGATAAATTAATTGAGTTAATCGAAGACAAATTTAAAGATGACTGTGGTATTGCGTAATGCTTGTCTCGTAAAGATTGTGATACATATACTGAACAGATGCAAATTAATAATAGTAGTCGATGGATATCAGAACAAGTAAATTGCTTTTGTCTTAAATGTTTGTAATTGAAAATAATATTAAGTATCTAAATTTATCTTGTTTTACTCATTAAAGCCGTGTATGATACGCTTTGGTCTCCTTTGCTTATGGAATGCGAATTCATACACTTAACGTGGGATTCGTTAATCATATAACTTCTCTAGCAAAATCCATTGAAAGATACTATCAAGAAAGTGGTATTGCAACACATATGATCCTAATCATGGTAAAGAAAAATCATTATTGTAGGATGACATTGAAAGATCACTGCATAAACTTTTGATTGAATGTTAACTTGGAGAACGTACGTACATCAATAATGGCATAACTTGTATTTGAAAAATATTTATTTCTCTTTATTACTCGCTTACTAATTATTAAAAACTAGACACTTTTGATTCTAGTTGGATTTGTAAACAACATATGACATGTATAAGCTAATTCAATTATTTATATAGTTGATCTTCGTGTAATGAATTACCAGTTGCCAAAAGACAAGAAATGTTGAATGTTGCAAAAACTAATAATGATGAATACGGAGAGTTTTACTTGATATAATGTAGAAATAGTTTGCAAATTTTTTTCTCAAAGAAAAGTTAATTTCAGAACAAGAATTAATACGTTATTATTGTTTACCTTACTTAGAGTTACACAAAATACACGAAGAGATCAAAGCTGCTGCAATGACATCAGTTACTGCAGATTATAACAGAAGTTTAGAAGATGACGACTAGATGAAATGTGTAAATAGTGTAAGAGGTCAAGCTGTCAAACGAAAAATAAGAAAAAGAGGTAAATTTCATGGTCCAACTAAGAGATATAGGCGTTCTGGAAGTACTATGTCAAGGTTTGTACAATAAGATACTATGTTGCAATATCGATTTAAAATGCTGTCATTCTTCTTAAAATAATGATTATATTATTTGATCTAGTGAAGGTACAACTAAAAGTAACAACGGTAATTTTACTGAAAGATGGAAGTGTCAACAGTAAAAATATTCGATTTTCAAAAGTGCCGAAAAATTATTCACGACGGGTAAAAATGCCAAAAAATAAGATGCTGAAACATATATGTTGATCGGTAAAAGAACAAAATTTTTATCATTTTGAACAAATCTTAGTTTTCGGCATGTTTACCCTTCGTGACTTTTTTCGGTAGTTTTAACTTTCGGCAGCATTACTTGATACGATTTGTTTCTTCAGTATTTTTAACTTTTAGTATTGTTATTTATCTGCATAATATGCTTTCGGTACATTTCTCCCCACCAGTCGATGACGGCAGTATTTTTAATTCATAGAGCGCTAATTTCCGGAACACAACCCTGGTAGAAATTTGGCTGGTTGAACCAGTCAATATTCTAGCGGCTCGGCAGATTCATTCGGTAGAATCCCGACTAGAAATACTCGAGAATTCTCGCCGATAACTTAGATCGACCACCAACGTATATTTTATAACCTTTTGCGCATGCGTGGCATAGTTGTGGCTTATTATATTTGTTATAATTGTATTTAAAGGTGTACCACCGATACACCTTTGAATAATATTATAACAAATATAATAAGCCACAATTACAAATAGTTACCAAAAAATAGTCTTTATTGGGCCCCGGATAATTTATTACCTGGCCGTGCAAAAATTAAAATTAATGATTTTTCTTTACCATAATTAGGATCATATGTGTTGCAATACCACTTTCTTGGTAGTATCTTTCAATGGATTTTGGTATAGAAGTTATATGATTAACGAATCCCACGTTAAGTGTATGAATTCGCATTCCATAAGCAATGGTATCATACACGGCTTTAATGAGTAAAACAAGATAAATTTAGATACTTAATATTATTTTCAATTACAAACATTTAAGACAAAAGCAATTTACTTGTTCTGATATCCATCGACTACTATTATTAATTTGCATCTGTTCAGTATATGTATCACAATCTTTACGAGACAAGCATTACGCAATACCACAGTCATCTTTAAATTTGTCTTTGATTAACTCAATTACTATATCAGAAGCATTTTTCCTTTTCTTGCTTATAACATTGTATTAGAAATAAGGTCTGTTAAAACTCGAGGGGTGGCTGTAGCTGTTAATGCCATTGCTGGCACATAAGGATATTCTACTTTTACTATTTGTAATTTTTTATAATGTGGTCGAAAGTCATGTCTCCATTGACTCAACACAGTGAGCTCATCAATAACAAACCTACCTAGTTGGCCTCGTTCATTAAAAGCTGCGAGAGCATTACATATTTTTGAACTTTTGTTACTGAAATCAGACTTTTTTTGAAAATAGGTCGTTTTTGAGATAACTCTGAACTATTTTATAAACTTTTGCGCATGCGTTTACTTGTCACGACAGACGCTACGTAATACCAACGCATATAGTTGTGGCTTATTATATTTGTTATAATTGTATTGAAGTTGTACTACTGATACACCTTTGAATAATATTATAACAAATATAATAAGCCACAATTACAAATAGTTACCAAAAAATAGTCTTTATTGCGCCCCGGGTAATTTATTACCTGGCCGTGCAAACATCATTTTAAAATGAAAAACCGAAAATTCTCGTTTTTAACGCATTTTTGAAGAATTTCACTCTGTTTCAAATAGCTCGCATTTTTTATAGGGACGGTCATTTTCAACATTTTTTTTTAAATTCAAGATCTCGGGCTAAGCTATTCAGTAATGCTGGAAAAAATAATGTTTGCACGGCCAGGTAATAAATTATGCGGGGCGCAATAAAGACTATTTTTTGATAACTATTTGTAATTGTGGCTTATTATATTTGTTATAATATTATTCAAAGGTGTATCAGTGATACATGTATATTATATATACACGCAAATTAAAAGTCGGTCGCGTATCAAAATCCTACAAAACATAAAAAAAGCAAATAAGCAAGGTTATGTTATGTAGCCGCAACTCTTGCAGACGATTTCTAGCAGATCTGGCTAGAAATATTTCAGAATTTGTCATTTCAGATGGTATTTCTACCGATATATTGAGACTGGAATCTACCCAGTTAATACAAATCTAGCATATTTCTGGAAATATTATCTTCAATGTCTCTACAAGGAAAATTTTAGCGCCTTTTAGGTTTAAATATTTCAATTTAAGTGGGAGTGTTAGAATTTTTGGCAAAACTTAGGTTAAGTATTTTGAAATATTCAGTTCTAGTTTTTTGTAGCGGAAAAATCCCATGAGCAGATGTGCCGCCGATTTCGTCGCCAAAATTAGTCAGCGTGCCACGCATTTTGTCCCTTACGCATATAACTAGACATTAGCACTTGCCTTCTTTGATCAACTGATTTGTGCGTCCCCGAGAAAATGAGATGCTCTTAGCAGAGAGCAATAGTTAGTTTTCTCCAAATCAAGCAACTAACCGACTAGCTACTCTGTGATACTTTGTATTACTTTGTTCAATTTTACTTTAATAAATACATACACTTATTTTCAAAGCCTCTGCTGTATATTTATTATAAATATTCAACAAATACGCAGAAACTGTATTATTAGTAAGTTTTACCAAGTGGACGCAGTTAAAAAACCGCTGCCAATTCATTGGCACGTAGCTTCTTTCTCCAACTAAATTTATAGGTCCGATAAATAAAATATTGTTTTAATATACAGTATATCTGCCGTAAATTTTTTTTTCACAGAAATTCATGCATGTTTACATGTGTTCCTAACCAACCTAACCATCAAATCAACAGGCTATTCATTAGATAGGTCGATCGCGCAATTTTCGAGAAAACAATTTTTACATTTTAGCTCTTTACTTGGAAACCGCTCGACAAAATCGTTTAAAATTTTAGAAGTTGATAGCTATTTTTATAGTAAATCACCAAATAAAATTTTGAAGAATTTGACTACATTGTTGTCAGATATGAGGAATCAAAAAATTAAAAAAAAATCGAAACCTTGATATCTTAAGAACCATAGGGGTTTGAAAGCTGTGCAATGAACTTAGCTAAACACATAAAATATCTACTTATTCCCAAAATCTTAAGTGCTATAAGGCTTTTTTACGTCCGTAATCGAGGCAAAAAAACTCATTTTGTTCAGATTTTTATTTATTACTGGAAAAATAAGTAATCAAATCACTTGAAATTTTAATGAGATATAATTTGACACGTGGCCCATCGACGTGATTTTTTTCGCGAGGTTATAATGTTCAGTTTCAAAGATATGAAATTTGAAAAAAAAACACCTTTTTTATTTTATCTGCCGGATAAAGCGGTCGATCCCGAGGACCAAGCGATGAAAAGTAGGTAATTTTATTCTCTTTAAATGCATCATAGCTGAATTGTTTGTAACAATGGGATAATTGAAAAAAACGCAAAATAGTGTTTTTCAAAAATCAAAAAACGGCCATAAAAAATAGTTGAGAAAATAAAAAATAACTGTTTTTCCCGAATTCAGAATCCAAAAATATATATGCATGTCAAATCTTATTGATTTGACGGAGTAGTTCCAGAAATATTACGGTATACACACACACACACACACATCCATATGGACATTTTCTAAAAACACTTGATTTGAACTTCTAACACACCAAAAAGTATTTCCTAGAAGTTTTGACGACACACAATTTTACTATTACAAATCTTCCTCTAGGAGGAAGCATATGTTTTTTTGTTGACCTTTTTATTTATTTAATTATTGTTACATTATTCAATTTATTCATCAAGTGCACTTACACAAGCAGATTGCGTCTTTCAAATATTTTTAAAATTTTTTACAATTTTATTCGCACGCTTGCAAACTAACAATTAAAAATATATTTAATGAAGAAAACTTACTTCGCCAGGAATCGAACCTGCGTTCATTATATTCAAAATTGGAGACTGCGCTAGCATTGCAGTTGGTATATAAGAACATTTTTGGATGTATAAGCTGCAACTTGTATAGACTAAAAAATTTTAGTAAACTATTATAAACGTCCATTTGTCTAAATTCAAGGGCAACTTTAACAAATCAATTGGTTTTGATAATAATAAATATTTTTCACGTTGTTACCAAGTTATACGTTGCTCGGGCAACCAATATTCGTTGTTGATGCTACCAATTAATTTATAAAATTTGTGCCTCCGATAAAAATCGACTAACATTCGAGTTTCAAGTTGACAAGTTCCACTTGGGTACCTTTACCAACCATTTTTTCCGTGCACAAAATTAAAAAAAAAAAAACACTACCAATTCTTTGGCACGTAGCTTCCTCCAACAAAATTTATCATTCCAGTAGATAAATTATTTATTGTTCAAATATACAGTATATTAATGATTTTCAAAATGGAAGAAGAAGAAAAAGAAGAAGAAGTACCGAAGAAGCACCCGTCACAATATCAGATCATATAATTTTCATGAAAAAATTTAAACCTTAATACTTTAAATATCATAGGGTTCTCCTAACCTCATAAAATCATGAATTTTCTTATAACATTCTGAACTTTAGTAAACGAGTTATAAGGTTTAACAAAAATAGTAATTTTCAGTTGTACAAAGTATATAGAGTGAGAGATAAAGAATTTGAATCCTAATATCTTTTAAACTAAACGGGTTTATAAGCTGCAAAAATAACCTAGCCGAGGTGATCAGAAGATCGATATTTTTTCCAAAATTTCAACTTAATTAAAATCCCGTAATCGTACGACATAGAAAACCCTTTATTTTAGTTTTTGATTTGTAGCTCGAAAACTAGTCATCAAAATGGTTTAAAATTGTTACAGCAAAAAGATATTGTTGTTTTTTACAGTCATCAGCTTTTTTAAAACGTTTAACAATTTAGTTTCGGAAATATTAAATTTTTTTTTAATTCACCTTTTTTATCATAGAAATTGAACGGAACGGTTAATCTGGAAAATTTTGCAGAAAAAAGTAGGCAATTTTATGCTCTTTTAGAAACACTGTTGTTGAATATATTGTATTAATTATTTCATCAAAAAAAAGCAAAAATATTTTTTCAAAAATCGAAAAATGGCTATAACGTGGCCATAAAATAGTCAGAATCGTAAAAAAAAATCTTCCCGCATTCAGAATCAGAAAAAATATATGCATGTCAAATTTTATTACGATCGGTCGCGTGGTTCCAGAATCATAACGATATACGTACACATCCATCCGCACGGACATTTTCCAAAAACGCATGATTCGAATTTTTAACACCTCCAAATGCGTTTTTACAAAGTTTTAGCGAAACTTAAAATTTTAATATTACAAAGCTTCCTCTAGGGGGAAGCAAAAGTTTCAGACTCGAAATACCTCTTATGTTTCAAATTCGTTCTTAAACACAACACTTTTAAACCGCGAAGAAAAGATTCATGAGGGTGAATTACAAAATTAAAGTAAATAATTTGATATTTTTTTTAGTGATACTTGGTATTAAAACTCTGAAATTTACCAACTAATATATGAATTGCCCCTACTTACCCATTGTGGTACTCGGTGCAATGTTTTGTGAATTCGTTCACTATCCATAGGATTCCAAGTGAATGTACACTTGTGATGTATACGCAATCGCGTATATCACACTTAACCAAAACCGTAGTTCCATATTTGTTCGCCAGGTGGACACGGCGCCGCCGAAGCATTGCATACCGGTAACTCACAACCGAGGTAGCTACCTGAGGGTACTTATAGGAGCGAGTAACCGGGATCGAGAGACTTTGATGGGCAGCCCCTCCGTTAAAGCTCGTGAATCAGTACTAGCTACCATAGATGATCGAAAGCCGTCTTCGCGTCGTTAAGGAGCGCCAAGGCGTAGTTTTTACTAGAGAAATCCACGTTTCTTCTCAACTCATATATTGCGTCCTCCGTAGAGCGTTCGACATTGTCGGTATTCCAAGTCCACCTTTACCACGGATGCGTGTATATAAGCCGAAGGGATGTCCATAGGAAGTCGTAACTAAGATTTAATCGCGTTTCTAACCGTTCTATCAATCTTTTTCAGTAGGCTAATGTTAGCGCTACTCCTGCGTCTAGATCACGCTATTGCGTGGGACGGATTTTTCGGTTTGATGGATGGAACCGGTACCGAGTAATATGATGACTTGGTCTCAAGTCGATAATAATTAACAGTCAAATACATAAAATCTGTAAAAGTCAACGAATAATAAAATCTCTGAGTCATAATAAATAGGTATCAAGTCATAAACCGACTTTTTCTAACATCTACGCTTTTCCCAAAGTGTCCTTTTCCAGTCATCAAAGCGTTACCAAGGGAGCCTACTAGGCTCGGAAAAATTAGTTTTAACGGAGTCTCAAGACCTTTCTGTTTTGTAGCTGAGAAAGCGGACTTTAGCCATCGCTTGCGCGATGCCCTATCGCGCAAGCGATGGCTAGGGAGACTTCGTGGAGGTATCCGCCCCAGTTCACACCTCTGCATGGTGATTCCTGGCTTCGCCGCCGTAACAAAGGCTTCAAGCATGCCTCGTCTTACCATCTGCGATCGGCTATATTCGGTTATGCCGCAGCACTCGATGAAAGGTGGAGGGATTCTCTTCCGCTTCTTCAACGTTTTAAGGGTTAAACCCAACTTTAGGGTCACCCGTTCATTTATTCCCCGATCACTTTTGGGCTTTCGGTGGGCCAAAGGCATTTATGAAGGCATTCACGTTCTCTAGCGAGCTGCGCAATGCTATTAATGAGATCGTAAGCATAGCGTTCTTGACCCGACTACTATTGGTATAACCTCCTCAGCGTTCGAGTGCGAGGAGGCGTTACCGCGCGTAGCGAACAGTTATGTTGATTACTTGCACCCTTCTCTCATTCCTTTTCACGAAAAGATCAGGTTTGAACTTCCGGCCTCGGACCGTTATCTGCGGCTTGTCCATTACCTATTAGTTTTTGGTTAGACGAGCCTTGAGGAGATCTTTAATTTTGTTGTGCCGGCTTATTCGCTTATTCTTGGTATACCGGCATCTGCCAAGTATATGACCAAGGGTCTCGCTACTGCCTAGGCACTTTTGGCAAGAGCTATCTACGCGTCCATCTATGATCTTCATCATCGCTCGCGTCGGGTACGTGTTCGTTCGAAGCTTGATAGCATTGATGTACCTTGACGCGGGCAGAAGATCATAATGCTGCAGCCATGAATTGCCGACGGGATCTTGTGCGAACTCTTCGACCCCCTGGTGTTGCCATTTTTGCTCAGCCCATTTCTGGGCATAGCTCAGGCGAAGCTGATACTTGTAGGTATCTAGCTCTCTAGTTGTTAATGGCCAGTGTAGTCGTAGAGCATTGGCGTAAGATTTTAGCCGATCGTCGGCTGCGTTCGAATTCATGGTCGCGCGTGTGACCGGATCGTGGGATTGATGGGCCTTCAAGCCGTTCCGAAGAGCAGCTATCAGTACCATCTTTTCCACTTCAAGAAGCCCCAGTCCACCCTGCTTCCTCGGTGTGTAGAGAAAACTACTCACCGATTCTGGCAGGTGGAGGATTTCCTTGAATTTCGATCGTATGATCTGGTCGATGTTTTTCAAGACTGCCTTCGCCGGTGGCGATGTTATCAGATCCACCTTTTGTATGGGCTTCGACGGCAGTCTGGACGCGGGATATGACTTCCTTAAACGCGTCAGATTAGAAGCCTTTGAGCAGCCCCTTCCAAGGAGAGACCTTTGCCCCGAGGTATTTGAACGTCTCACTGGGTGAAATGCTCGGAACGGCGTTACCGTTCACTTCGAGGCCTGGGTTTTTGGTGTACCAGGTCTTCCTATGAGGGACGTACTCTACGGCTGAACACTTAGACACTGATAGACTCATGTCGAGTCGGCCCAGATAATCCGCCACCATCTGTAGCTGCCTTCCCGCCTCGGGAGCTGTCTTCGCAAAACATGCTATGTCGTCTACGAAAGCCGCGCACGAGAGATTCATGCCTTCGATCTCTACTCCACTTGTCTCTTGCAACCGTTCTAACAAAGGCTCGAGAACCAGATTGAAAATGAGAGGTGACAGGGGATCCCCCTGCTTGACTCCTCTCTTCATTTCAATCCTTACGTCCCCGCTCCTTGTTCGGATTGCAGTGAAGCAGTCACGATACATATTCGAGATGTAGGTGGCCACAGTTTCGGGGATACCTCTTTTCTCTAAGCTTCCTTGGATCACGGCATGCGGAACGGTATCGAACGCTTTCGAAACGTCCAAGATGGAAATGACACCGCCCGCTTTCTTTGCGTTTGAGACGGCATCATCCAGCAACTGAATGTTACTGAAACAGACGTTTTCCTCCGTGACTCCTTTCTGCCGATCACACTGCTTAATGATGGCCCTTACTCGCTGGTTGAGCAAGCCTGAAAAGACTCGACTAACCATTGAGCTGATGGTAATGGGCCGCCAGTTCTTAACATCAGCAGGATCTTTGTCTGGCTTTGGCAGAAGGGTTGTTCTGTTCTCTCTCCACGCCTTTGGGTAGTAACCCGCCAGCAGGATCGAGTTGAACAGCTTAGAGAGGGCTATGCTGACTCCTCTTCCTCTCAGGTCGTCCTTCGTTACCCCGTCAGGGTCCGCCGCCGAGTCGTTGTTAATTTGCTTGATCCTGCCCAATATCTCCTGGGGAGTGATCGGAGTGAAGATTCTCGATACGGGTATCGGGTCCTCTGTGCGCATAGGCGCTTCGACACTTGGTCCGACCCTCCCCCACAGCTCGTTGTACAGAGTCTGTCTTTCCATTCTACCTGGCGCCTGGCGCCTCTGGAGGATGGACAGGTCATTAGCGATTACTAACTCGGCCAGCTTCTTTGGATTATTATTCCAAAGATCTTGGTACCTGGCGAAGGAAAACCGCATTCGATCGGTAGCTGTGAGACGACGGCGCCGGCGATTCTTGCGGGGGGCCTCTGGCATTCAATTAAAGGCGATCCCTTTTATTGTCATCGTAAGATATAATTCACTCACTTACTAAGGTTAGTAAGTAGTATAGGTCAGACAAACCAACCACTTTCAATTGAAACAACCTTTGCTTAGGCCGTAGTGGCGCTCGTGACAGTATCTCAATCGTCGATTTAAGTTTCCCTAGTAGGTCTCCTACGAACTTTTCTTCTAAAGTGAATGGAATCCCAAGATATTTCCACTCCGATGTTCTCTTGACAGCTGGGAAGATCCTTTCTAAACATCTGAAGGTCGTATTCGGGTCTACGACTGTTTTCTTTTCACGTGGCACAGTTCGGATTGCCACTGTCAGACACTTTCCTGCTTTCACCTTGAGGCCGCACTCCAGAAGATACTTCTTTGATCTGTTTATAAGCTCCTGTAGCCCATTCCTAGTACTGGCGACTAGAACAAGATCGTCTGCAAATGCAAACGAGTTGAACTTGACGTTATCCACGCTGACTCCTATTTCGTCCGTGAGCTTTTTTTCGCAATCCGTCAATCACTAGGTTAAATATCATGAAAACAGCGGGTCACCTTGTTTGACGCCACAGGCCGGATGAATCTCATGAGAAGTCCAGTCCCCACACAACAATTGCGTGGCACTGTTCTCGTAAATGTTCATTATATATTCAACCATCACCAACGGAAGTCCGATCGCAATCATTGTGTCCCTAATCGTTTCATGCGTCACAAAATCAAAAGCCTTTGCTTTATCCATCGAAGTCATAAACATCTGCTTATGCTTTCCCCTATGATATCTGAGAATCAAGTCCATAAGAAAGACATTCTCAGAGCATCCATCTACTGGCTGGAAGGCTTTTTGTCACATATCGAGTTCCACTAGATCCATCATCATCGTTGCAAGTATCTTGTTAAGCGTGTGTATGACTACAGAAGACACGGTGATAGGACAAAAGTCACTGGATTTATACGCGTGTTTCTTCTTAGGAATCATAGTGGTTCTAGATTTGAGCAAATATCTGAGGACCTTACCACACCAGAGAACGATGTTAATTACTCTCAACAGTACTCGGAGTGGGGTGCACCTAAGTATCTTTGCGGTAACGTCATCTGGGCCGCAAGCTGAGGAAAGCACGGGTCGTGCCGTCTTCAACTCCTCTAAGGTAACTGGTCCCCACAGTCGGACGATGATAGGTTTCCTGGTCTCGATTCCAGGAAAACCTTGTGTACCTTGTGTCATCACATTTTCCCAGTAAGGGATCATGACGTCTTTATCAGGCATTACGGCACTTTTGACGTCCTTTAGCAGATATCGCAGACATTTGCCAGGATTCTTCCTCCACAAGTCTCTTGTTGTTATTACTGTTTCGCCGGGGCCTCTCAGGGCGACGTTGAGGCTCACCCCATTCATTGCTCAGAATTGAATGAAGATAGAGTGTAAACTCTTCTCTGACAGTGTCTTTGTCACCATGTCTTACGCTAAGACAGATACGATTCAACTTATCCTCTTTGAAGGAACCTTTTTCCAGCGCTGACTGCTCGAGAATCCATGTTCTTATCCCCTCCATGTAATCCATGTTATCAGCGACGTCATCGATCGCCGCATTGGAGTCAGCTTCCAACCGAGCTATATGCTCGCGAACCAATTGCTTATATTTAGCGTTTTGTCGCTTTTACTTGATGGCCTCGTGAGTTTTCCCTGGGAATGCTTTTCACGTATCTGAATCACCTCTGAAATTCGCCGGTGCGCGTGAGCCAATGGGCTCAGCGCTTCTGTTATCTTTGTTTGTACTTTTCATCGCGCCAGTAATCACAGCCGGGAGGGCTGAGAACCCGCTCGGCCGAAGCCTACACAACAGTTTGCTCGCCAATGGGCGTAAAAGGCCACAGGAGTTTCCAACTCCGCGACGTGGACGCCGCTGTGAGGCACATGCGACCTGGATCTAATGGCGTTCAGCCCAGGCCACTTTAGAGCCAAGAGACACATAGTTACTTCCTCCGTTTACCCACGCTTGCTTGAATTTCTTCACTTTGACATTCAGAGCTCTGGGCAAAAATCACATTGCGTCATCACCCGCGAGGGCCATCGTAACGCTTTCTTATTAGACAGTCCGATTTCCCTAGTCCGTGCCAGTTCTGAGCTGAGCGTTGAATAGCTGCCGAAGAGAACGATCAGGATGGCGTAACTGCCCCAAAGGCCTGGCAGTAAGTAAGATCCGCGGGAGGTCAAGGTATGGTACTGAGCTCGGAACCCAACCCTCCCGTAAAGAAGGGTCATTCACCTCGCCCAGGCCCGGTACGTTAACCAGATCCACTTCCCGACCAAGCCCGACGCGCCCCACTCCTCAGAGGGTAATTCATATTTTTAAGTATTACTAAAAAAATTAAATTAATTAAATTAAATTAATTAAATTATTTACTTTAATTTTGTAATTTACCCCCGTGAATCGTTTTTTCTGTGTTCCCTTAAGAAATAAAAAAATTTACAAATCTATCGCACGGATTTCTGTGAGAGCTAATATTACGAAAATATAAAATCTAGATATGTTCAGAATTATTGTTAACAAAAAAAAAAAATTATCAGTTTTTATCAACCCAACAAGCTTGGTATACAGACTTTCGAGGTGGCGCTTGCATTCATGCGAAAAAGCAGCCACTCGTTTCAGTGGCGCGAATAAATTATTGCCGACGGGTAATTAAGTGGGTCATTCGCCGCCTAATTTATACGCTCGTCGGAAATCGCGGTTAAAACGGCACGCGCATTGTCAAAGTGCCAAGTTGCTCAAAGAGTTTCTTCAGCGTGAGAGCGTGTGCTCATCCAAAAAAGCGGCGCTTCGATTTGGAAGTCAAGAAAGACGAGAGAGCGCAAGAAAAACGGGGCCTGATCTTCCCCGAAACAGCCCTGCATTGTCGTGTACAAGACTCGTCGTGCGAGCCAAGGCGGACATACGTATATTGGCGCTTTTTCTTTCTTGTACGTGGGGCATTTCAGCTGCAAGTGGGCCAAGCAGATAGTTGTAATGCGTGTTCTTCTGAATATATGTCAAGAATGACGCACGGCGATTCTTTTCTGAGACCTTAAAATTGTATTTCTCTCAATCCTTAAATTTAGTTTGATCGATGAGATGTGTTCCAGAACATGCTATTATACAAATATTTGAGGTTTATTACAAAAATCAGTGCATCAATATCTACTTAAAAGAAAAATTAATTTTTTCTTGAAATAAAAGTGTTCAGCTCGTTATAAAAAGATTTACTCGTGCATTATGTATTACAAGCTATGAACTCGTAATTATTTCGTACATATAATGAGCAGTGAAATTAGCCTTAATAAGATACGCACACGCTTGCTTCATTAGCACTAAAACAGAATATTTGAAAAGAAAAAATGTGAATACATCAGTACAAATTTTAATGCAATGTTAAACATTCTTGCTCTAAATATCAAGAGTTAACAAATATTGTTACATTATTTCCTTATATGCAGAAGCTCTCGCCTCAGACTTTCGAAGACCCTTGTTATCTCACTGCTCCTCTCGACGTGGAGTTCTCTCGGATACGTGCACGAGCCTCTGCTCGGCTCTCTCCGTCGTACCTATCGCTGTGTCTTCTCCTTATCCGGTTGCTCTATTCCTCTTGCTCAGATGCGCTCTTTTCGCGACGCGTGTGGACGACTTGAAACACGCTCACGTGGACCTATGAGAAGAGGGAAGTGAATGAGTACGCGTGCCATCGCCGAGAAAACTAAGGCTTATGTCGGACGAAAGCGAACTGCTTACTTATTTAAAGGGGAAGAGTGCGTTGAAAATTTTATCGCAATTCCAGGTGGCTAAATTCTCCAGTTTCCCTTGCTTGGAAGTAATAGGAAGTGATCGTGAGTTTCAGTCTGACAAGTTCGGGTGTCGAGTTTTTGGACTAGTAACTGTTGTTTTACCGCTACCGTTCCTACGTTTTACGCGATGAATGATTTATTGCTAGCACGGAAACTTGAGATATCAAAAGGCATCTATTATAAAAATTAAATTACATTGTAATTACATAAAAGAATCATCTTATTCTGACCATCTGTTTCGTTGTTTATCTTTTCGAGCGGTGTGCATACTACTAAATCAACGTATAGATAAATGAAGATGCAAATTATGAAAAGAATCCTTCTAAAGTCATAAAACAGCTCTTTACTTATACAAAAATGAGAAAATGCCGTGGGCTGTTTGTGATGTTTAGTGCATCGATGACAAATGTCTGAAATAAATTATAAACGCGCTGCAATACCATAAAAAGTGTCGGCTTGCAATGCTTTAAGAAAATAGGAAAAATATAAAATAAATCAAAACCAGTTTACACTTACTAGTGCCTCAACAGAACCATAAGAATTTTACAGTCTGCAATAAGAACAGATATCCGCTTACAGCGTGGGAAGAAATAAATGCGAAGGTTATCAGAATAAAATAATAAAACCTATATCGAAATGAGTCTAGTTACTAGTATCTGGAGCCTAGAAAATTTTTTACCATGCATTGATTTCAATTAATTTATGTGTTATGGATCTACTGATTGTTTCTCAGTCGACGATACGCTTGAAAAATGATTTCGCTTGCCAAAATTGGTGATAAATATATAATAAGATGATTCCGGCACTCCTCTCGAGAGTTTAACGACCGCCGTCAAGGCAAAACAATCACTGCCTCCTCCTAACTATACCTTTCCACGCGAGGTATGCTTCGATCAGGCCCATGGGGCCTGTACGAACGCGAACGACGTACGAGATTTCGGAAAAGGGCCCATCCTCAGATCTCAGACAAATTCCTTGTATAGAGAAGTGCAGTTTATAGCAGAGCATCGCTCTTGCGCCGGTCGAGAAGAGAGAGAGAGAGAGAGATCGGCCCGCGGATGTAACCGGAGAGCGCATTACCCGGCATTAAGTCACCGAGATAACCACCTGTGTGTGGGAGGCTCTCGCACGCGAGAGCATAAACCGAGCGCTCTCCCGTCGTTTATTTTATAAACTGGGATTCCAGCCTCCCTCTTCCTGCGGGACAAAGCGAGATACGTCCCGCTACGCAGGTCGGCCTCTCCTCTTTCGTACTACACTCCTTTGGACTCGATCACGACGCGATTGTGCGTAAGGTACGCGAGCGCGCGCGCGTAGGACCTCCGAAACTCCTCGCTCGCGCCATCTTTTCCTCTCCCAGGTGAGCGTGCTGATCGCCCTGACGAGATAGGCCGGCACGTTATTTCGTCTTTTTAATGAGTATCAGATTTTTAGCCGGCCGCCTGCGGAAATTAATGGAGAAAGCTGGCCGGCCTGCCTCTCTTTTCTCATTCGTGTTTTCCTCTTTCGCTTTATCGCGCGACCGGCGCGCTGGACACATTTTTCTCCGGCTCATTGTAGCGCGCTATAGGCAGTGCATAACGACGATCGTTCCGGGTCATCTGAAACGCGGACGATTTGGCTGCTAGTGTTACCTGCAGCAGCAGCAGCAGTAAGAGAAGCCGGTGGCGCGAGCGCGTTTCTCGCATTGCGATTAAAATCAAATTATCCCGGGATGCGTCAGTCGCTCGCCGGCGCAATTAAGCAGCTCGTTTACGAGAAAATTAATTTCTACGACGCGCCGCCGGACGCGTTCTCTTATTATCATGGGAATGAAGACGACGCGCTGGCGTTGTATGTGTGTGTGTAACACACTCCGGGCGATATTGCGCCGTACAGCAAATAATCACCGGAGGAATCTTGAAAAATCGATTTGCTCCGCGCCACATGCGAGTGCCAGTCGAATAATGCATCGTTGCGCGCTTGCTTGCAGAGGTGCATATTACGAGAGGCTCGTCTTTTTTCGACCCAGGAATGCCAGATATGAATCTTAATTATTTGGGGCGTGCGTGTGCAGTGCAGTGGCGGCTGCCGTTGCTTCGCTTTGTGAGCGCGCGCAAAAAAATTGTCAATTCTTTTCGACTCGCCAGCGCTGGTAGCCTGTTTATACAGTGATGCTTTTGTTGCTCGCAGTGGGTCGAAACTGCAGCCTCCGTTTTTTTCTGTTTTATCAAACTCTGGTACCGTTGGATCAGTTACGTTTGCCCAGCGTTGGGAAAGTTTATCGTGCCAATCAATAACTCGCTCGCGTGTTTATTGTTTAAGCCCGCCAACTGGTAAAGTCCCACTGCACGCTTCTTCGTCAGAATAGGTGGAGTGCGTGCACGGATTTAATGCTTAATGTTCAGCGACGATTGTGAATCGTTGCGGTGAAAAAGAGAGTCGAGCGAGCCAGGAGCAATTTCTGGCAAGAGTCACAAATTACCGCAACTTTTGCATACAATGTTGCATCCCGCGTGCCTCGCGTTAATAAGCCGAGATACGTGCAATCTTGATTGAAAAATCCAATCTTTTTATCAAGCGCTATCTCGACCGAAACAAGATTGAAAAAACGAATCTCCCTAACGGAAGATAATTCACAAAAAAAAATCCGTTACCCGAGGCGCGTGCATACCCTTGATGAGAAAGCGCCCTCGTGCATACACACCAGCCAGCGGGCGCTCTTGGCTCTTTAAAAGCCTTGCTCTTGCTCCTTCCTTTTTCCCTGCATTATTAAAGCTCCGCGATCTTTTCCCGCGAGTGCGCGAGAATCCGATGATCTTTTCGGCGATTATCGTAGACCTGTGCGCTGCTGCGCCGCGCGGTAATTAAAAAATTCCTTCTCCCTCTTCCCTCCCCCCTCCCGCCGCCGTAGCCCTTCTTTTGACCTCACTTTCGTCTCTCCCTTTTCTGCTCGTTCCAGTTGCTCAGGATTCGTCCTTGCGTGCTGATACAGGAAAAATGTATCAATCAAACGGATAGCGTCCGATGCACTTCTGGCAAATTCCGAAACTGTCGCGACGCAGCTTCATCCTTTTCACTTCACACTATCTACGGCCTGGGAATAAAAAGATGGCCGACTGCTGTTGTGATTATACTGAATCGCGAGAGAAAATCTCGAGTCAAGTGGCCACAGATAGGATCCCAGAGCTGCATACACATACAGATAGAGGGCAGCCAAGTTCAGAGTTTCAAGTACACACTTGGAGGCACTTGGAAGCTCGAAGATCTCGCTTAAAAAGTTTCCAGGCTCCAATTTCGCGCGCCGACTACGCTCTCTCATTTGGCCGCGGTGCGCGGGAAACGCAGAGGAGATAAAACTGAGAAAAAAAGAAAAAAGAAAAATCGCGCGCAATTTGCGACGGACTTTGTCCCGCCGGCTCGCCGAGGATTTCGCGCTAACTGTCGTCACTTTGTAAATCGTGGCGGCGGCTAAATCCTGATTTAAGGAGCGCGACTAAGAAATCGAGACGATGAAAGTAACCCTCCGGTGCTTACTGCCTCTTTCTCTCTCTCTCTCTCTCTCTCTCTCTCTCTCTCTTTCTCTCTCTCTCTCTCTCTCTCTCTCTCTCTCTCTCTCTCTCTCTCTCTCTTCGGCAGCGCACTTTATCTCGCGCGGTGCTCCCATGAAGAGATGGGGAGAGAGCAAGAGAGCAACAAAGCGCGCGAATAGAGTCGCACGCGCTAAGTTAATTTGCATACCGCGGACGAGGCTAATTGCGGCTTTTGAACTTTTGAAGAGATAAAGTTGAGTCGGCGTGCCGCTCTCTGCCCTTGTCGCGCTCGGAATCCGGTAGTCGTGGCGACGTACTTTGTAAACTCAGCTTCCGCTTCTTCTCGTGGGTCATTTTTTCAGCGTTGTGAGACTGGACGCGCACGTTCGGATGTATAGATATTCTCATATCTCCCCTTGGATCGTCATCTACCATCTGCGACCGCTCGAGCGCAGTCGTGCTAGAGATTTTTCACCGTTTTTTTATACCATAATATCTAGGAAAATTTCAACTTTGAGGATCTTTCCATCAACTTTTGTATGATTGGAAAAAAATCTGCCAAGTCATTACTTTTAAAAAAGCACTTTTTTCAGAAACGTAAACTTAGCCTCACCTTGAAATGAAACGTTACGTAGAGCAAAAACATTGAATCAATCGAAGATCGGCCAGAGTCAGAGCTCAGCGTAAAGCCGCACGCTCCAAAAATCAAAACACAAAAAGCGTTACACTTAAGTCGTCGGCGCGTCCCTTTTCATCCACACACACGCTCACAGGTAGAAGCTCACACGCTGGGTGTTCAGGCGTAAAGTGTGCCCGCGCACGCGCGCTGCTTTACGAGCCGCCAAAGTGAGGGATCGGATTTTTCGACGCGCGCTGATTCTTCCGCTGCTCCCTTTCACTTTCCCTCTCGCTAGCTTACGCTACCTACTTCGTGACCTTTTTTTACGACACACGATTGCGAGCTAGGTTACAACCTCCGGAGCGTTCCTCTTCCTCGCTACACGAGCTTTCCTGCTTGCGTAGCTATACCGCTGCTCTTTTTTTATGCGCTCTGGGCTTTCTTCGTGAACTTGCGAGGAGTGTTTATCGATTATTCCGATCTCGTAGCGAGGGGAAAATTTCGCATTCAGCGCTACGGGAGTAATTTTTCACACGTACGTCGAAAGCATCAAACCTTTGTGCGCTCTTTTCGCCCTCCGAGAGCTTGCGAAAGGTGTTATAAGTATGGCTACGCGAGAGAGAACTCGTCCAATGAGCTGATCCTCCGCGTTTGCCAATGAAAGTGCAATTTCAGCAGAATATTGTAAAATGCAGATGTGTTCTGTCGTCGTAGTGCGATGTATTTGTACCGGTCGTTGCCTTGAAAGGTCGATTTTTGTTTCGTTGACGAGGTGGCTGGAAAACCCGGAGATATAAATTGATACGAGAAGCGTTGAATACGAGTTGGAAATCGAGACATTTCAGTTTTTTTAAATCAACGTAGTTAGTGTATCCGATATGCCGAACTCAATGTGAAATCTCATAGGATTTGCATTGATATCGGCTTCGATTTGATTTTCGGTTGATTCGTTTTTAATGCCCGTAGTGAAAAGAAATTCCTGTGTATAAAACGAAAAAGCTGACGAACCAATAAATGCTTTAGCAAAATCGTTATAAATTAAACCGAATAATAATAAACCTCTGTTATTTTCCTTTTACTTTATAGACACTCTCTATAAAACTGTTAAAAGATATCATTTCTTTGCGAAAAATAGTAAATTTACGATATTTTATTTCATAGATGTGATGATAATAAACGGAGCGTTTAAACTTTTTTTTCGCAACCCATAATGCATAACTCATCCGTGAAAAGGTTGTAAAAAGCTACAGTTTTTGTCCGGTAAGAACAACGGAAAAATGAACTCCCCATAGAGATGTACTATGTATTATTTTTTATTTAAAAAAGGTTTTCGTTTGCAACGTTGCAAAGACAATACCGCAAAAAATAGCGTTCGTGTATGTTGCGATGCGTGAACGTAAATAACCAACAACACACTGTGTCTATTCTTTGTTTTACCATCAGTTGCACGGAGTTTTTTTGAGGACTCAGAGAACGATCCGCTGGTGTGCTACAAAGAACGTATGTAAATTTCGTCAAGGTATGCTTCAGCATAAAAAAAGAACACATGCTGCACAGTTGTGCGGTTGACGTTGTGCGTTAAAAATCAATTTCATGCCAAAATCGAACACGAATTGGCAGCAATATCCCTCGGAGGTCATGAAAAATCAGGATACTATTCCCAGGTCGATTTTGAATCTGAAATTCTCAGGCTGCGACTCCGCGCGCATGGCAGATTTACTTGGTCTCGCTCGCTTGAGCGAGTAAAAATTTGCTCGCAGCGTCGTCGCGTCGCATCGATTTGGATGCGGCTGTCGCGTAAGCCCTTGGGATTGCCGACTGTAGCTCGCGTGCCAATAACGGCTCGGATTTCGCGGACGCTAGAAACGAATCTAAATGTAAATATTTCCTCGAGCGCACGGCCCGTTAGCCGAGCTTGCTATCTGACGCGGCTGCTGCTCCCTTACGGCCAAGTGAGCAGGCTAAGCCGATACCGCTCGCTGATACCTTCCCGACTGGAGCTTAATCTTCCATATTATGCGCCCTCCAGTTTATTTCCATTAGGATGGTATTAGAGAAGGAGCTAGAGTTCGCTCGGCGGATCGGTTGCAGCCTGAGAGAGCTCGTGTGTAGCTACAAATTCCGCTTTTTCAAGCTGGACCGCCCGATGAGTTGTGGCTGCATTTTTCGTAGTCGGGCGATATTTATCGCATCGTTCGTCATTTTTGTTGCAATTTTTTGCGTCATACGGCTATAGGTGCATTTGTCACATAGACGTTACCTTACATCTAACTGGTGTATATTTAATCTGCACACTCTTAACTCTTGATTTTTTTTCGTTTCAGGTAAGCGATTGAAATACAGCCGTCCGCTCGAGATCGTTTTCGGATGTGTAAGTTTGATTATTTTTGCCTCATGTAAAAAAAACTCATTTAAAATATATTTAATCAGTACTGTCACTAAATATATTTCGTTCTGCGCGATACCATGTAGAGAACACGTATAAGGAAGATTATTTAATCAGAGGATCCCGCTTGTGCACACCATATTATCCTTTGAAATTCATTCTCCTGTATAAAGCATCATAAAGTATCCGCCGAGAGGTTAAAATTTCTAAACCTCCTAAGCACGTATTTAAAAACATATTCATGCCAAAGTTTCACGCGTCTTCGAGATCAGACAGTAGCGACGGGCTGACTCCTAGATATCTATCTACAGCGTTCGTGATAACTTCGCGGTATAATGCTCGGCGCTGACGGCGCAATTAACATATTGAATTTCCACGCTCTTATTACCCAATTTTTTTCGCCGGCTTATAGTTCAACTCCATCAGGGTTCAGCTCTCGCGCGCTCGGAATAAAAGGAAGAGAGAAAAACGTCGCTTTAGTCTGCGAGCGAGCGGCGCACGCGCGCATGAGCCGGTGAATTATTAGCTAGTGGGGTTCGACGGCGGCGGCGGCGGCAGCAGTGCATGGCTTACCTCGTCGTTCATTACGAAATAATTCGGATCCTCGCGGGAGAAGAATTCCGCGTAAGGAATTTCTGCGCCGCCGCCGCCCGGTATGATTTAACTCGGTAACGAGATTACGATCTTGGGCTGAAAAAGAGAGAAAAAGAGCCTGGCCGGTGTCGATAAATCGAATCGAAATTCTTGCAACCAATCAGATGATCTCGGGGCGAGAAACCTGTTTACAGTTTCCGATACTTTCAGTCACGTTTGCACGGGAGACGCGCTCGCGAGTTGCAGAAAAAAGCCCCGCGAGCGGACAGAAGAGAAAGAAGAAAGAGAGGAGAATGAGCTTCGAGGGAGAGAGGGAGAGAGACGAAGCCGCAATACAAAATCAAATTCAGCGCGCGCGCGCGGACACTCGCCGGGGCCGTTAGCTCTCGAGCGAGAGCGATAAGCGACGGAGAAGTGGCGGCTGCGGCGCTGGGACCCAATCAGATTTTATGCTAACTTTAGACCCACTGGCACAAGGCAGCTGTGAAAAGCCGGAGCAGCACAAATTTTCGATCTGATCTGCTGAAGCGAGCTAGAGAGCGCGAGTGCGGTATGCTGTACGTTTCGCAGTACCGAATGTTTCTGCATCTTGGACGTGATAAGTTCGAGGTAAAGTGCTCGTTGAAATTCATTACAATGCGGGAGATAAAGCTGCCGGAATAGAATCGAATCCACGCCGCGCGCGGATGGCGATGAGCACGTGCGATTGCGTACGCGAGTGAGGCAATTTTCGATGCATGTAAGTCGTTTTGAGTAGCGCGCGCATTATTAAAAGGTAAAAGCTTTATGCGATCGACAAATACTCGTCATCGTGAAGTCAAGGGTCCGCTATGAACAGAACAGTTGCCGCAGTGCGGCAACAACAAAAGGCTCGCCGCTCTTCGGGGTAGCGTAATTCACGCTCGTAATAAGCGCTCATTCTTAATTAGTCGTCCGCGAATCGCTACTGCACGGCTAATCTAATTAAGAGCATTGCTCGAATTCCCGCGGCTACTCGGACTATAAAAATTCCCGGACATAAAAGTGCAGAGCGCGCAGAGCGAGTACACGCAAGAAAGAGTATATAAGCGCGAGGGGGAGAAAAAGCGCGTGTGCCGTTAGCGCGATTCACGACTATAGCGCGTCGTGTAGTGGTCGTCCGTCCGTCCGCCGGGAAATACGCGCGTTGTCCCTGCGGGACGATCGACGAGTCGACCTCGGCGTTGTCGTCTTCTTCTTCTCCTCCACGCTGGCTTCTTATGCTGTTGCTGCGGCTGCAACTCGATTGTCACGTCGCCGCCGCCGTCGCTCTGAGAGATAAGAAGTTGAATTATAAAAAGCCTGAAAACGAAATATCGGTCCGTGAGCCGCAGCAGCGGCTTTCCTCGCGAGCATCTTCCAGGTGATATATTTGCGTAAGCCGCCGCCGAGTGTATACTCACGGTGTGCAACAGCAGCACTGGCAGGAGAAGAAGAAGAGGCAGTCGAGGAAACGATGATCGCGAGCCGCCGCGTGTGGATAAGTGCCGCGCGCGCGAGCGCAGGAGAAAGACGCGAAGCGCACGCGGGGAGAATGAGCCGCAGCTCCGCGAACCTCCGCGCAGGTTCTCAGAAGCTACCGGTGCTGCCGACCGCCTGATGCTCTTTCTGCTGCTGCAGTGCTGTGTACAGAGAGAAAGAGAGAACCTGGATTATACTGCCAGAGGGTATATTTATCGGGCGAGAATGTACGCAGGAGCGAGAGAGAGAGAGAGAGAGAGAGAGAGAGAGAGAGAGAGAGAGAGAGGCGCGCTACAAAGGAACCGCGAGCTGCAACCGTGCAGCGCTCACAGCCTTGACGCGATGATCTGTACTCGGTCTTGGCAACTGCAGCGAAAGAAGAGGAAGGTGGGAGACGGGGGTGTCGAGACTTTTCGATGCACCAGGGGCCACGCGAAAAAGAGCGATCTCTTCACTACTTGCGCTACGCTGGGATGCCAAGCTTGCGCTAAGTGTAATAGATCGACCCAGTCTCGCGCCCTGCAGAATTTTAAGGAGCACAGTTGTCTTATTACACCGAGGCGTGATGGAGTGTTAAGCATTGCAACCCTGACACAGATTTAACCGAGATTTCAAACGACCGTATCTCGTGATTTCGGATCTGGATTGTTTGCCAAATTACTTTTGGATAGAGCTTCCAATTGACACCATTCCGATAAAGGTGCAGCGTTCGTTCATTCTGCATAATGAGTTGGTCTATCAAAGTGGCATTCTGTACTGTGCTCATGCGCGTTGTACCCTGGTCAAAATTGTCGATAAATCTATTCAGTAGTTAGGAATCGGCATAATAAATGGACGTTGAAATGGACCTGCACAATATACATACATATATATATATATATATATATATATATATTCTTCATAAGTTGCTGTTAAATAATATAAACGTTGTATTTCTATTTTACTTTTACAATGAGAAAACTGAAAGAGTGGCACTTTTCCAACCGACAATTGTAAATAATATTTTGTTTTAATATTACCTGCACGACCACGAAAAAAACAGTAAGTACTGGCCATTCCGATGAAGGATCACACATATTCAGGACTAAATCATGAAGTAATTTTATATCTTGATCTTCTATTGGACTTTGCATAAATGGAGTAACGCATCTTGCTTTTTTAGGTTCATAACTCAACTATTTCGAAGGAATTATGTCAACACTCTTTGTCTGGCGTTTTCTTTCTCGATGCACGAATGCAACTAATATAAACTTGCAGTTACTGTCTTCTTCCTCATGATTTGCCACTAAAAGCGTCAACATTTTTCGGCTTGTTACTACAGCAAATTTTACATTATAATACTCACCACCGAAAATGTTTAATACCAAAAGTGTTTGTCGGATCAATCAAAACAATTTGCCGATTGATATATTGAATAAAGTTATTTTACCTATAAGTTATGTGCGAGTTTAGAAAAGTAAATTATAAAAACTAAATCTTACAATAAAATCAGAAATACATACAGTTATACACTCGAAACTCGCTATCCGCTTTAAAGTCAGATACAATCCAGCTTGGTCGCGCGCAGTCTCGGTTCGTCGTTGGCGCTCGTTAGCCGGCTTTTTACCGCGCGAGCGAGCAGAATCGTAGAAATGATGAATCGCTCGGGTTATTTAACAAACGCGAGACACCGGTGATAATGCAAAGCGATCGTCCAAAGCCGCGCGTGTTTCGCGGTCGGCCTTTTTTATGCGCGCACGCTCGCATAACTCATGCGCGCAGTTGCGTGAGCTCGCTCGCGCGCGCGAGCAAAAGTGATGTCGGGCGATTTCTTGATTCGCGGCTGCTTGATTTGGGAGAACGATAGCGAAGTTAAAGTGTCGAGAAGCCAGCCAACGGCGCGGTGAAGCCCGATTAAACTGCCCGGATGATTTTCGCACATAGTTTAATGCTCCTCGATGCTCGTACATATAATCATGCACGCGTATGCAATATAATAAGCGGATGAATTATTTCGTTAAGGCGATTGCGCAATTTTTCCATCGCCGCGCGTGAGTGTACGGCTGAATGTGTTACTTCCTGCGAATAAGTAATTATGTTACGTGAAAAGTGAACTGTAATGCGTCGTCGTTGCAGCAATGCAGCTAGCTAGTACACGTATAAAGCATTCAAATCAACATCTTCGCGATTCCCACCGATTTTTCAGTCCCTCTCTCTTCCTCTCTCTCTCTCTCTCTCTCTCTCCGCCTCGTTTCGTCGTCGAGCATTCAAGTGTACACTTAATTAGATTCAACCTAATTTCCTGACTGGCAGAACAAACCATCTCATTGAGCTCGAGTCCGCGAAGTCGCCGGGACGCGAGTAAGAGAGCGAGAGGGAGCGACTCAGTTTAATCCGCGAGCAAACAACACTAGACGCTTAATCATTCGGAAATCAGCGTCAACTCGGCGACCAATTAAATTTTCTTGCCGAGTTCCGGGGAGAAAGCCCGATACTTTATTTAAGTCCAGTCGCGCGCGCCGCACGCTTCGTTAACGCGGAAAGGACATCACGTAATAGGACGAAAGCGAGAGAGGCAGAGACGAGGCTGATGCTGTCGTGCAAACGTGCAAGTCTCGGGAAAATTTTCTCGTTGTATAGCGACGCTCGTTATATCTCCACCACGATGAATAACTCCGCCGTGGGAATTATAAGACTGTGTGTGCACAAGTTTTGAGGTCGCAGATGAGCATCGCAAATTACGAGCCGGCGTGTCCCAGTTTCGCCGATAGTTCGCGCGAGATTACGTCTTTGAAAGTGCGTGTTTTATTTATAAGAGGCAGTTTCGCGGCCCGATCAAAGAACCTTTCTATTGGGCCTGGAAATTTCGTTCGCCGCGCTGCCGTTGCGCCGACGCTGAGATATGAATGTTTCAAGCCAGCGCCAAAGAATATAACGAATACGCTCGCACTTGATGTTGCTTCTTTGCAAGCTTCAATTGTTTCATCAAGATCTGCCGGGGCGATACCGAATAAACATATCGCGCGTATAACGACGTGTACTACAAGTGCGCTAAGCTCACTTTTTAGCAGCTGAGTCGACAGTTCGCTCCACTATTTTGCAACATAACGAGCCGATTCCAACAATAGCAGTGGCAGCACCGAATCGTGCAATCAGCCAGCTGCTTAGAAAAATAAATTCCTGGATACCATCCGCATTTTCCATCGGTCTCAGACTACATTTAGAATCCATCGAGAAAAAATTCCAATGCAACAACGCAAAGCGGCTCGATGCTAAAAAACACGTACACCACATTCTTAGTGAAAGCGCACGACCCGAGAAATTGCAGATCCAGGTCAGCAGCAGCTCATTCACCAAAGGTATACCCCTGGTCATACGTATAATACCATCGCTCGGCAGCACAGTATATATAATGCAGATAGTCATGCCAGTAGCCATAAAAATGGGCCGACGGCAACTGGGGCAACATCGGCCTGTGTGCCTCGCTCGTCTGTATCTCGCTGCATCCTGCACGACATATCGCGCGCGAGCGACAGGCAGCTCACGGCTCGGCACAATGATCTCCCGCCTGCTACGAGGCTTCACTCCGAGAGCGTATACATGCGGGTAAACTTTGTATAAACATGGGCACACACAGAGCCGCGGAGAGCGTTCGAAAGGCGACGGCGATTTTTGCGCGCTATCTCGCGCGCGCCGGGAAAAACGTGCACCGCCGGATTTTTGCGGCCGTCCGATAAGACGGACAAGAGAGTTGGGAAAGGCTCCTTTGCTCTCGCGTTGGGAAGAAAAAAATCACAAAAGGGCGAGAGAAGAGCTGTCAAGATATCAAACAATCTGAATACCGCAGGCCGCATTATTCGAGAAACTCGCGCCTACGGTGTGCTCTCGTCGTCGTCCCGCGCGCGAGGAGGCCTTTCTCCGATGCAGGCAGCTGATGACTTCGTGCGATTTTGTGCGCGATTGAGCGTTAACGTTTTTTGTAGGCTGCGCTAATGAAGTAGAGCTTCGAGGAATCATCGTTATTATATCAGCGCCGGGGCCATGCAAAAAACGCACGCTCGCGACTCGGCTTTTCGTGTGACATAGCCGGAAGAAAGTCGACAACGCGAGAGGACGGAGAAAAATCAGCCTCCGTTTCGACTTCGCTTGAATTTCACGCAATCGCGGAAAGTGTAACGCGAGCCGCGAAAACATCCGCTGGCACACGAGAGAGGCGATCTCGAAGTGCCGGAGATCGCGAGGGGGGCAGCTCTGTCTATACAAGTAGAAAAGAGAGCTGGAGCGAAAACGTGCAGACAGGGGGAGAGCTATGTAGAGCGTGCAGTATTACACGCTGACGTTAGAATCGCGAAAGTGTGCATCATTTCGCCGTAGACTCGCAGACACAGAGCGCAATGCGTGCGCATATCTCTCTCCACATTAGGTACGCAGGTTTGCACGCGTTGCACTTCAAAGGACGCTTCGAGCGAGAGAGTGAGAGAGGGAGAGAGATAGATAGATAGATAGAGAGAGAGAGAGAGAGAGAGAGAGAGAGAGAGAGAGAGAGAGAGAGAGAGAGAGAGAGAGAGAGAGAGAGAGAGAGAGAGAGAGAGAGAGAGAGGAAGAGAGATTCGCAAGATCCAATCGTGGAATTCCAGCAGCAGCGGCCCGGCGCTCGAGTCTCTGTCTTCTTGTCGGCGCGGTGGCGTCTTCGGGAATCTCGAGCGGCGCGAGGCCTTTTTACGGATGCGCGACGCGCGCATTCCGCGCACCCTTCTCTCACCCTGCACACGCGCAATATTCTTCTCCTTCTGGAGAGGGAGAGAAAGAGAATGACTCGAGACTGCAGCTCGCGCTTCGCTCTGCGCCGGGCCGTTTATTGCGTTCTGAGGGATGCGGACAGGTGTTGGGTTCCCTGTGTATATACTATATATAGTCAAGTCTCTCTCTCTCTCTCTCTCTCTCTCTCTCTCTCTCTCTCTCTCTCTGCTTTCGAGAAGCGCCGGGAAATTCGAGGAGCAGACGTGATACGCCTCTAATGGATATTGAATCGCTGCGAGAGGTTCCCTTAATTTCGAATATCGTTGGTTGAATTGGATGAATATTTATTTATTCCGCATGCGGTATCGGCAGCTTTTTCGAAGGGAGAGAGCAAAGCACACACGCGGTTACACGAGAGACGGCGAGAGCGAGTTATTTGGAAGCGAATCCGAGTTTTCTACCGTTGTGTAACAAGTATATATAATATAGCTTCGCGAAAGCTATTTGGCCTCTATTGTGACGTCACGTTATGCACGATTTCACATTGTGATGCCATTTGGTTGCCATCTCGGCTCCGCCGCGGCTTGTGTTTCCCCGAGCCCGAGATCGAGATAATTGAACGTGCAAGTTACGTTGAATGTGATATCAAACTTTGATCGAGCGAAACCCCTTGAATAATGTTGAATTATAAGATCGCGTGTGTCTCCCTCGAAAAGTCGGCTGACGCAAGAGCAAACGGCATTCGACTCGCGTTTTATCGCAACTCCAATAAGCGCTGCTCTAATCAAACGTTCGCGAAAATTTATTTGCGCTGTATATAGCAACTCGCGTTGTAGCGCATAAAGGCATACAGACGCATACAGAACTTTACAAAATTACTTACTGCGCGCACGGCTACGCCGAACAAGCAGCGCACGCTACACTGAGCTTCTTAATTAAACATTCCCAAGTCTAACACAAATCGCGTTAAAAATTCACGCTCGCAGCGCGCGTGCTTCCTCAACCAATTGTGTACATATATGGGTACGCTGAAAATGCATCCTGTGTAATCGCTGATAGTAATAATAATAATTATAATAATAAGAATGACGATGATAAGTTCGCTGCGCTAGCCGAAATTCGCTTTGCCGAGAGGAAAATTAAACCGATACCGCAGTGGTTTTCAATAAAAGCTCGTCGCATTTGAAAAGCTCACGAGCGCAGACTTCTTTTATATATCGCTAAAATAGAGAAAAAAGAATCAATTTATCGATAAATCCATTTTGCCCTTTCATCCTCTCCGCTTACAATCTCATCCTGACTAGCAGACACGTGGCTGCAGGAGCTCCTTATTCTCGTCTCCCGCTTTCATCTGGGTCCTGTTACTCCGGCTGTGTGTATGCCTCCTGAGCTCTCGTGTTCGCCGCCCTCGTCGTCAGGCTGCAGAGAGTCGGGAAAACGAAGACGAGTGCGCCTCGCGTACGTAATACACACACACACCCACGCTCGCGTATACTTACAGCTGCGCTGCACGCATCATTAGATCGGGCGCAATTCTCACGTCGCTTATAGGCGATCCCTGCTTCGTGCATTCAAGGCGCGCAGAGAACTGGGGAGATGGAAAAAAAAGAGCCTTTGAATATCGTCGTCGAAAGACTAGACGTGCGGAACAACTACGCCGCCGCTTCCTCGGCGCAACTTGACCGAAAGCGAGGGAAAGGATATGGAGGGTAGAAAAAGAAAGACACGCGCGTCGCTCGATCAAGTAGCTGTATATATATACGTATAGCGCGAGCGCCGTGCGTCGCTCTTTTCCACGCTCGATCGGTCGCGAATAAAACACAGCGGCAGCGGCCGCATTCCCTCGGGAGTCGTGCGCGCAGCTTCGATCGGCTTTGAAATTAATCTGCGCCGATCGTTGAAGACGCGGCGGAGAAAGAAAGAGCCCTGGCAACGCGATTCGATTCGACGGCGCAAGGACTCGCGGAATTCAAATTTATACGCCCAAGACAAACTCGCCGACGCGTCCTCTTTTAGCAGCTGCACCAAACGGACACGCGTAAGCGTTGCTCCATATTATAGCTGTATATGCCATAAGAAAGAGGTGGAGCTGCGTTAGGCGCTGCTTCATGCAACGGGTTTGTATAAGCGATAAAAAAATCGCGCGCGCGCGAACGGCAGAATACGCGGCGAGCGATAAATTATACGAGAGCTGTAGGCCAGGAAATGAAATTAAGGTACACGTGTGAGATTTCGGCTCACGGTCGCTTCATGCACGCGGCTTTTTTGCGTCTCCTTCGCTCTCCTCCTGCTTTTTGGTCGTGGCTTTTTTTTAAGGGACGAGCTCTGCAGCAACAGCCGCCGCCGTTGCGGCGAAAATCTGCGGTCTGAGTTTTTTACGCGAATCTTCAGTCGAGCCCGAGGAATGCTTTCGACGAGGTTTTTATTTGCCGAGGCGCGAGTTGTTTTTCAAAAGGAGAGAAGCTGCGGCGGAGTAATTTTTTGCGCTCGACGTCCGCGCGCTTTCTCCACGTTACGTTGTGCTAGTTGGATAGTTTATGTTAATATTTTCGCGCGGCTTTTGTGCAGCTGTTCCTTCATTATGTATCCTCGAAACGTGCTTTTGGTAAAAAAAGGTGTGCGCTTATCGCTCATCATCGGCGTTTCGCTTTTTTTTTAAATACGCGATTCGAATTCTTTTGGAGATAACATTTTATTGAAAATTCGTGTTATTGATCGAGCAATCTATTGGCATGCAGGATTAAAAATAAAATAATAAAACGGGAATGATCGAGTGGATTTGTAACGGGAAAATTAAATTTCAGATCTGCCTCTAAAGAGGAAAACTAAAGCGCTTTAATACCTTTAATGGACTATGAGCGTTAAAATTTTTCAATTCGTAGGGTCATTCATGCTGCGAATTCTAAAGGCTTCTGCGTAAAAGCTTGAAATCCATCCCGTGAAATCTCGACCTAGTCTCTCTGTATTCAATCAGCTGCTGCGCTAATGTAATAAAGTCGCTAAAAATGGCAGGGCGAAGCGAAATAATTCATTTTTCGGCTAAAAATCTCAAATTCCTATTCTTTCCTCCTTCCTTGCAATTACGTCGAGTAATCGTGAAAATTTTTCCGGAGCTCAGGTCCACGAATAAGTCTTCGCGATGATTGTCCAGAAAGCCGCAGCTCTCGACAAACAAGCCGATGCATCAACGCCAAGCTAGACGGTATATCCGTCATCGAGCAACTTCTCCGCTGCTCTCGAGCAATTTCGCTCTTTTAATTAAAGACAAAAGAAGACAGCTCATGTACCGGTGCTCTCCGTCGGCGAAATAAAACTCCTATCGCGGCGCAGCGGAAAAAAGTGGGCAAACGAGTAGCTCGTACAATAACTCGGACGTGCGGCGGAGCAGACGCACCTGACCCGCTCTCCGAAAGCGCAACGGGCAGCATCGGGTCCAACTTCGGTAGCGAGAACTGCCGGCTTGCACAGCTCTACGCTCGCTGCTTGCCGCGCACGCGATGAGAGTGAGCGCGAGCAGTCCGAGATAGGATAAGAGAAGCGAGGCACATTCGTTGAAAAGAGAGAAGAGAGGAGGCAGGCAGGCGCCTCGTATGAGCGATGATGGCTCCTCTCGCGCGGTTCCCCAGTGCTGCTACCGATCGCTCGCACACGCACGCGCGTCGGCTTCATAATGCGCCTAGAGAGCGAGAGAGAGAAACATAGCTACGCATGCCGCGGCTGGCGCATAAGAGCGCTCGGCTCTCGTAAACCAGTTTCTCCCGACGCCGAGGATGCGCTGCGTATTATACGTACGCAGTCCGTGTACGGAGGAGGGGAGCCGCCAGGAGAGGGGGAGAAATGACGCGCGCGTTGTTTTTAACGAGCGTACGCGGAAAAAGACCTCTCGTTAAGTCAACAAGACGAGCCTCGCGAGATCCTGCTCTTTTTATCCCTCCTCGCCGCTTCTTCTTCTTCTCCTCTTCGGATGCTGCTTCGTTCGTTCGTTCGGTTCGTTGATGGCCTGCTTATGGGCTCGATCCATCCCCTTATTGCGTGCCAAATTGAAAAAGTCCAGCGGCTGTATTAGATTAACAGGTACACTCGTGCGCGCGGCGAGTGCAGGGGAAAGAGAGAGAGAGAGAGAGAGAGAGAGAGAGAGAGACAGACAGACAGACAGA